>JARPMJ010007713.1:0-40668 GCA_033366665.1 Phoxinus dragarum | reverse complement strand
GAGTACCGGACTCTGCATATCCTGCCTGAAGACAAAGGCTGGGGCGCAGCCGACCCCCTGCGAGGTGTGTGAAGGGGACCATCCTGGTGGTGGTAGGGTGGATGGAGGTAAGAGACCCATCCGGTGGTGTTGGGGAGGATGGAGGGAAAGACCCGTCTTGGTGGTGGTGGGGAGGATGGAGGTGAATGGAAGCGTCAGCATCTGCGAACTCAGATGTGTGTAAGTACCAATCTTTTAAACCACAAGTATAACAAATATGATCGATAGATGAGAAGGTAATAAGTGACGTAACAATTGAGTCTTCCGGCAGAACTTATGCTAAAGCTTCATTTATCTCGCAAGTTATTTTGGCAAAATACGACCCACAAATGTACCCAATTCAAGTTTTTTTTTTCTAGAAGTATGTTACTCATAGCGGACTATATCGGGTCTATAGTAACAGACGACGGTGAAATGACGGCTATTGCTTGCTGGGAAACTTGACGTGATCAATAACGGTAATGCCAATTCCCAACAAGTCGATGATACAGTCTTACTGCTGTCTTGAACCAGCGATGATGATGAGCAGATGGAGCTACTGGGTGGGATAGGCTGGGAGGTAGTACCACTGTGTTCATAATCCATCATCCATTAAATCCACTAGTATTCCCTCTGTTACCACTGTCGCTGGTTATACCGGTTTTTGGGGCGATGGTCAGCGCTTTCCCTTCCCTTCGTGGCGGGTGGTCGCTCTCCATCTGCGGGGGGCTCCACGGTAGAGGGTGGTGGTGGTCTGGCTTTGTCCTGGATTGGGGCCAGATGCTCTCCAGACACCTGATGATGGCTTCCCTCAGTCAAGTCTGTGAGGTCTACAGGGTGGTGGTAGTTCGCCCTGATCCAGAACAGCGATTTTGCGGAGTTGACGCCTAGACGGCAGAACTGTTCAGTAAGATCTAGAAGATTGTGGCTATTCTGAGCCACTGCAGCAAACTTACCCGCATATTCCATTCTTAGGTTGTAGTGATGGGTCATTCTCATTCATGAACAGAGAAATAATTGCACTTGTCACTTAAAAAATAAACGAAAGACTCGGAAGGTAAAGTTATTATTTATGTTCCCTGTAATATCTTTGGCTGCATTATAATGGTTTCTTAATTCAGAATATGATCAAGATTGCGTAGGTGGATGTGTTCGAGGAATTTGGCTGTTAAAAGTAGCCTATAGCATTTAAAGCCATGCAGTTAAATTAACAAAATGACTCGAATAAAGATTCAGAACTTCCAATCACTAGTAGGTTGTCATGTCACAAGATGAAGAGGAGTTCAAAAGGGTATCAATGAACAAAAGGGTTCTTTTTATGAAAATAAACTCAGATAACCACAACAATGAAGACAAAGTGACAGCGTGTCTAAACACACACGAACATCAATCGACAACTGAAGGGTGAAACAGAGCAACTTAAAGGGATAGTTCACTTTTAAAATGAAAATTCTGTCATCATATACTCACCCTCGAGTTGTTTTCAAATCTGAATCAATTTCTTTCTTGAACTCAAAGGAAGATATTTTGAAGAATATCAGTAACCAAACAGTTAACTGGTCCATTGACTTCCATAGTAGGAAAAAAAAAATGGGACCATTAACTGTTCAAAAATATCTTCCTTTGTGTTCAGCAGAAGAAAGAAATTGATCCAGATTTGAAACAACTTGAGGGTGAGTATATGATGACAGAATTTTCATTTTAAAGTGAACTATCCCTTTAAATACACAGTGATAATGAGATGATAACGAACAGATGTGATGATAAGATGAGTGTCCATGACAACTAGTGACTTGTTGGAAACAAAAGATAACAAACTAAAAAGCCAATGAAAATGAATCTAAGATAAAAAAATAACTGGGTGTTCATGACAGAAATTATATTATTAACTTAAAATCTCAGGGGGGAACTTCAAGTAAACGTATTAGGTCAAAGAGACAAAAAAACATGGGCAATCCCTGCATTGCATGTAAATAAGAAATTATGTGAATTAATGAATCAATGAATTATGAATAATTTACTGCTATTGTGAGCATAACATGTTAGCATGTACTCAATATAAAAGTAACTAGTCTTGATTATGAATATTTTAAAAAGTAACAATAATCTTATTACAATTAGCCTACTTCATATTCCAGATTACATGTAATCACTTACTACTCAACACTGTGTACAGAGGAGACTCATACAGAACAATTAAAATGGCTATAAAATTAGAATAAGATCTTTTGCATTTTTTTTCATGGACAAAATGTGTTCTTATCTGTTTAACCAAAGTATGAAAAAATATAACAAAAATAATGATCGGGCTGTTTCTTTGAAGACAGTAAAATTGCATGTCATGTCACCTGCCCATTTTCTTTAAACCTTAAAACATTAAGATGAAAGAACAAGAAGGGAGACAGAAAATCATTGACCTTGAGACTCTCTCTAAGTGAATGCAAGCAAAAGAATTGCCGTGACCTTTGCATGGTGTGTTCGGCCTGCTTTTACTTTAAATGCCCTTAAAATAAGTCTCTTGAAAGGTCACTGAAAATGTCTAAACGATTTCAAAATACTTCATTTATGTGTCAAATGTCAGAGTGTATAGGCTATATTTGCCTGAAAGATTTAACATAACTTTGCAATAAATTCTACCCATTTTAATTGCTACAAAGCTCATGCTGATAACAATAATTATAGGCTATTATTATTATGGCTGCTGGTGAAGGAACAAGGATTAAAAAGAACATTGCAGGAACATTATGCTAACTTTAAAATAACATGCACCAACATGAAGTAACTGGACATTTTCACATTTGTATAGAATCTGTAATCACCATTCCCACAACCAAAATAGAAAGTGTGCATAACGCTCTCAGAACACAAACTACTTACCTGAGAATGTCAATTCTGTAGCCTACTGGAAAATACTAATTCGAGGTGGGAATTCACACCTCACCAAAGATTTTTCTTTCTCTCATAAAAATACATGTGCCGCTTGTACTTGATAGCGTCTCAATGGACTCTTTTTGACCTGGGCCTACGAACACGAAAAGAAACAATAAGTGATTTGAAAAGACAGACAAAAGCTCACAGCATCAGTATCACACACAGCCCAGACTTTTTACAAGAAGAGTAGCCTACTATTACATGTCTAATCATGAAAACTCAACATGAAAACTTGTCATCCTTAACAAACCCCAAGAACAGTAGGTATTCATTTTGATTAAATACCGCGCCTCGGTCGATAAAGTGACTTTCCTTTCACACACACAATCACATGATATCTCATGACTTCAAACACGCTCTTGAGACCTGGAGGGTTCACAAATGGACTTCTCATTATACACCTGAGGATCTGTCACGTCGAATTCCTTTGAACATGATCCCAACACATTTTCCCCCCTCTCAAAGTCTAAATAAATAAAAACACTTGCGTGATCTACCCAGTAAAAGAGGATGGTGGTGTCACTGGTTTCTTTGAAGAGAAATGGTTTGATCTGTTCTTTGAATATCTACAGGCCTATCCATGTACAGATGAATGCTTGTGTAAATCCATTATTCTCTGTGTACTGTTGCACCATGGCAACAGGTGTTAGATAGTATTACTATAACACGTGAAACACTGCCCTCCTTTGGTGGAATAGTGAAGTGAAGTTTGCATGGGTGTTCTAATTTAGTAATACAATTCTGTATATTTTCTTGATAGTAAGCTTAGATTTTTTATACTCTCTTAATGCCACCATTATCCAATAATAATCATTCATTCATAAGATTCATTCATTAATTCATTAATTCATTCATTATTTATTTGTTATTTATTTATTTATTGTAGTATTGTGAAAATTTCAGAAAATACCCCCTCCCACCTGCTGGAAACTACTGGAAAATTCCGTTCTTGAAACTTCAAGAATTTTGGAATTTAACTATTATTGTATAAATTACATTACACAAAGCAGCTTTGTCATTACAGCATAAGTACCAGACATAGCTCCGCCTACATTGGGGGCCTTGGGACAATGGGATCATGGAATCAAAAAAGGCTGAGAACCCCTTTGACCTGTTGCAGTGGCTGTTTTTATGGTCTTAAGGTGGGTGCTGTGACTGTAGTGAGCCAGTAGAGGGCATCAGTGGCTCTAAGAGAAGAGACGAGCGGCAGGTTTATTTCAATAGCAGGTCAATATTCTAAACATCTATTATGACTCAATTGTCTGTCTGTCTGTCTGTCTGTCTGTCTGTCTGTCTGTCTGTCTGTCTGTCTATCTATCTATCTATCTATCTATCTATCTATCTATCTATCCACTCCCTGACCTGCACAAAGGCAGATGTGAAGAGTATCGCGGAGGGAGCAGGACTGACAGAGCTGTTTCTTCTCCTCTGGGGGCCCGGATTGGTGGATAGCAGTGAGGATCTGCCGCAGGGAGGGGGGAGAACTGTTGTCATGACACATCTCTCCCTAGTGGAGGAGGGGTTAAGCACTCAGGGATTTCCACCGAAGCAAGACTCCACACCAGCCCGACCATCTGCCCGCGCCCCTGCTATCTCTCTCTCTCTCTCCTCTCTCTCTCTCTCTCTCTCTCTCTCTCTCTCTCTCTCTCTCTCTCTCTCTCTCTCTCCTCTCTCTCTCTCTCACCCCTCCCTTCCTTTCTCATTCATCCTGGATTCTCCCTCCTCCTCACACGTCTATGTCTGAGAGAGATCAGATTTGCTGGTTATTAGGCCAACCTAGTGTATTATGAATGCAATTAATTAGGTTTCTGAATGAAAACTAAGAACCCAATACTGTCATTTCTCAAAGGTGATAATGGCTGCGCACATACAGGTAGGCCTACATGACGTCACACACAAGTACTGTTATTTTGTGTTTTTGTAATGTGACTATAGGGACATATTCTTTCTAACCGCCAGGTTGCAGATCTGCAAAACGGTCTGTTAAACTGCTGCTCTCCATTGTCAGTCACCTGCAGGTGATGTTATATTGAAACTCTCTGCCCAGTCTATCATTATCATATAACAAAACTCAAATCAAATCAGGAAGCTAACAGGGAGCGTTCTCAGAACTTTAACTGGAAAGATTCTCTCAAAGTTATGAACAAACCTTTCTTCCAGTCGCGTTAATGTTCGCGGTCTTTCACAATGTTCTCAAAACGTTAGCACAAAAACATTATTTACACATCGTTCACCTTTTTATCTGTAAAGTTTTCTCAGCTAACAGGGAATGATCTCAAAATGTTAGCAAAAAACTGTAGACTGTTTCTACATTTCTCATGGCATGTTTTTTTTTATTTTAGATTTAATTGGACTTTTTTGTTTTTAGATGTTACTACACTGCCTTAAATGTTTAAGTACGGGATGATCAATTCATTTCAACTTAAATTAAATAAACAGAGTATAACTTTTTGTCTTTGAAAAACAAAAATTGATTAACTTATTATGATTAGTTAAAACAATGTAAAACCGTAAAGTGATGTAAAACCAATAAGTCTTAACTTATTGATCATATAATGTTTTACAGTGTATTTGTTTCAGAATGTTCACATAACATTTAAAAGTAAGTCCCATAATGTTTGCAAAATTATAAAATTAAATTTTGCCTTATTGTTCGCTTTTAAAATATGTCAACTTTTAAAAAACTGGAAGTTTTGAACATTCAGAGAACATTGGAGAATAATACATACAGAGAACTATAAACGTTTCCATTACTAAATCAGAAACGTTATAGCAACATGTTCTGAGAAAAAAATTTGTAAGCTGGGTCAGTTGGATGTTCAACATAAAAAAAAATAAAAATAAAAAATTACTACTTGTTTCAGAACATTCTTTTTCTTTTTCTTTTAAATGGAAAATATCAGAAATAATTCACATACCTTCATAGAAACATTAGCAAAATGTTCCTAGAACATATTTTTGTCAGCTGATAATAGCTGTTGTGTAGTCCGAGCCACAAAGCCATGTGACTTCAGGACACATAATAAACCCCTTTTGCCCATGAGTGGCTGATTCCAGCCCTGGTCCTACTCTGAGGTAATGTCAGAAACATGCCAGACTAGCGTTTTCTCTACAGCCTGACAGAACGAATCTATCAGCCATTATTAGGCAGAGCTCCTGAGCAATCCACGACAAGGAAACACAAACCTCTTTATTCCCGTTTTATTCTGTTTTAATAGAGTCGATCTCCTGTCCCAAAACTAATTACAGGTACAAAGAGACACTGCCAGATGAAGCACCTATGCTTTGATGGATGATGAGAAGCCAAACAAATGTGATTTGCGCAGTAATAGACGACAGAAGAGTTTCTGCAGCATCTCCAAGTTCTGTTCGGGAGTGTCAGTCTTTGAATAAGCTAGAATTGTTTTTACCACCATGGTGGAGTCAAGTCGAGGATCCAGGCTATGAAAACAAAGGCTGCAGGTTCAATTGCAAACTAGGAAGGGCCCTGGAGAGTTAATGAGATCCTCTTTTTGCTCAATGCCCTTGAGCAAGGCCCTTAACCTAAGGTGGTCCTGGGGGACCTTCCCTGCTATATGTGCACAGAAAAATCTCTTTAGATAAAAAAAAGTATTCTTATAACCTTCTGTGGTAGGCCTACCCATTATGGTCTAACAATGGAATATTGTTTTTTAAATATTTGTTTATAATAGTTTTTTTTATGTTTTACAAAAAAAAAGCTCTAATAAAAAAGATAAAGACACTATGGCTTTGGCAACCTTATCAATCTTAGTTAAAGGTAGGGTAGGCAATTTCAGAGTGGCTAGCAATGGTAAGCTAGCTTTGAATGTATGAGATCCCATCTTCTTCCAAGCCACACCTCCTTCAAAACACATTACGCACACAGCAGAGTCTGCAAAGCGTCATGAGGAATGGCGTTAAATGACCTCATGTCTCAGAGCACATAACATTGCAATAATAATGAACGTAAACAACTTACAGGGCTCTTACTTGTACCACCTGACTGCTGCAGGTTTATTTCAGCGTTGACGAATCATTAATCCGAGTCTGAGGACTGTACTTTAATTGTACCCCCAGACAGCAACATAGTGTCGGCCCAGATCTGGCCCACATCTGGTACATGTGGATCTGGGCCGATACTACTGCATGTTGCTGTCTGGGCCACAATCTGTGGTTAATTATTTACTGTTTTTCCTGACCTTTCTGTAGATTAAACGCATGAAACAAACTGTATGTTATTTATACATAAACACAATTACTTCCAAATAAATAAATAAATAATTGCATAATAATAATAAACATCACATAAATAACTTCAACATAATTGAGACCATTCTAAAATTTCCCAATGACGAAATGCATTACTGAAATTCCACTAAGGTAAAATAGACATTCGCATATTTTCTAAGTTTTATAGGTAAAGTTGATCTGTGTCACCTCAAAACCAACATATAACAAAAATTAACTGCTCTTTTTAACATCTGATGATTGTTGTAGATTTTTCCAAAAAGCGCAAAAAGCACATCAAAGAGGGCTAAAAGCTATTAACAAAAATCTCAGAGGTGTTTAGATTTAATGTTGTAATGTCAGTGCTTTTTATCAGTGCTTCAGTATCTTAAAAAGTAAAGTAAATAAAATCTATATAAAATCGGCCAGGACATGATTTGATGAGATTCATGATGTTCTAAAACACAATTTCTTGCACTTCATGACATCAAATGTTTTATTTCCTTTTCATTGTTGTAAGACAGTGAATCCCAAAACAAAAGAGACTGACTCATAAGAATGCAGAAGTACAGAAAACCCCAACTGAACAATGTTTGAAAAATCAGCAGGAGCGCTGTGTAAACATAACACTTAAACGAGAGAACTCGCAAAGAGTTGACCACAGTGCACCTTAATTGTCTCAGGATTCAACTCCTGTCTGCCTCTTTTTGTCTGAATAGATTAGTCCCCAGGTCAAAGTTTGGCGGGCCACCGCTCACCCTCCCCCCGTCATGAAATATTCACCACATTCTGCTGTTGTCAAAGCAACAGGCCTGACACCGCAAATCACAAAACAAGGGATTAAAGCAGAGGGGGTTAAGTATATAAAACGCAGGTTTGAAATGTTTTAACCAATGAGAAACCAAAATGCATGTGCTGGGTTGACCTATTTTTAGACTTCCTTTTCCTGCAACATTCTATACAAAACGATGCATCATATTCCACTTCAGAGAGCAACTGATGTCACTGGTAGGCTATATGTCCCAGATTTAAAGTAGATTCTTCCTGTTGGCATCGGTTAAAACACATCTCACGACGGCTGCACCTCAAGTGCACCAAGTTCTAAACCAGTTGATTGAACGTGTAATACTGTTGTCTCTATAATTGCGCACAGTTGGAGGGGAACAGGAAAAGCATTCTACACTTCTTGATGGAGCCCGTGAACTCTGACCCGCTGGAAGAATATTCACATGCATCCTCCCCCACTTCTCTCTTTAAAACTACCTCTCAGAGTCAAAGTCGTTCTGCTGTGGAAAAACAACAGGTTGCTGCTTTCAGATCATATGTTTAATAACTTAGAAGGATCTGTAGTGCGGTGGAGAATGCAAAACACATTTTGCAGAATGCAAACACCTCAAGAATAGAAGGGGAAGAAACAAGTGTTCTTTGTGAGGGCAAAGTGTGTCTGCAATGCAAATACACTCGGGATAAAACTGAATAGGTTGCAGTCTAAAGGATACATTTAATGTAAAAACTCTGAAACAACAACCCAGCTAACAGGGAACGTTCTCAGAACAACGTTCTGGCAAAGTTCTCTTAAACATTGTTTAACAGGTTGTTCAATGCTATCTGGTCTTTAATAAAGTTCTCAAAACGTTAACATAAAAACACACATTGTTAATGGAAAGTTTTTTTTTTTTTTCTGAAACGTTTTAGTTGGACATTTATCTTGTTTCAGAACGTTCAGATAGCATTCAAAAGGAACGTTCCCATGTTTGCAAAAGCAAAATGATAAAATGTCGCTTAGCATTTGCATAACTTAAGAAAAATTTAAGGACGTTTTGAAAGTTCACAGAACATTCAGAAATAATGCTTTCTTAATGTTAACGTTATAGCTAAACGTTCTTGGAACACATTTTGTTGGTCTGGAAACAAACGTTTTTAAATTGACACACATTCCCCAGGCTCAAATGTAACCCCCCTTTCCCTGCTCCTGTTGTAAAACTGAATATTTCATTTGTATTACACGTGTGATAAGTTGTACTCATCTTTCCCCCCTTGTGTCCAGACTCCTGTGTGTGAGGTTTTGTGTGTGCCTGAGAGGAATTGTGGGGTGAAAGAGTTCAGAATTGCCCTTCCCCCACAACCAAAAAAATCCATCGACTCTCGCTCATGGACTTCCATCTCAAAAACAAGCCCTTAAAAGGCTGGTAGTCCCAAAAAACATGAACCAGGCCTAATTGTACCCCACTAATTGTCAAGCATACACACAAGAGGGTTAGACAGATTAAATGATGTATCAAAGTACAAAATACGATGGGAAATGTGTGAGAAAAAACAATAGTTAGCAGAACACGCATTGTTAGGCGGGCAGCTGTGGCGTTCGATAATTGCGCGAATGCGTTGATTAATGATCAAAGCTGTGGGCCTGAGGTAGTGTGGCTGGTGCTTAATGACAGGGGTGAGTCTGGGATTAAATATGAGATGGGTAAGTGGAGATGAGGGAGTCAGGTTGCATGTCTTTTCAGACCTACTGTTCATACTGGAGCATTGTGAGCGGGCGAGGGGGGGGCACTGGGGCCCAGCGGCAGCCACAAGCGACAGCTGTCACAGCCCTCTGGTGAGAGCCACTAATGACCACTCTTCACATAGGTGTCCTGCAACAGCTCCAGCCAAACAACTACTGCATGATCCACTTCTGCATGGCAGGCCTGGAAGTTATGTAACGAAGAGCTGAAATTATACAATGGCGATTAAGTTTGACTACTGACTTTAATTGGCACTGGGTTCCTTTTTTTAAAGGGCAAGTGTGGTGAATAAAAAAAAAGCATTTAAAGGAGCAGCTCTATGAAAAATAAATCAGTTCATTCAAGGACTAGTAACTCAATAAAAACATAAATTAAGATTACAACAAGATGAACAATTACACAGTACACCATTACATGCGACTTCTAAATTAAATATAGAAAAGCCTGCATGTACATCATGTGCACCCTTTTACATTTTAAGAGATTATGTCACTCAATGACAATAAGGATGTCTGTGATGATAAACCCATGTAATCATTTTTCTGCCCAAAAAAAAACCCTCCAAACGCACGCACGCACGCACACACATACACACATACACACACACACACACACACACACACACACACATTATATATTTAGGGGAGGGGGGTGGGGTTAATACTTCAAAACAAAAGAGGTCCACTATGTTCAAGAATAATATTAATACATTAAAATAATAATAGGCAAATTTGTTTTTAGACTTTGTTTTTCTCTTCTTTTTTTACACCACATAGCCTAAATATTTTGACTCAAAATTACTTTTTAATTATTCCCACATTAACTATTTGTATTTCTTTTATTGTTTGTTTGTATATTGAAATGTATCCGTGAAAACACAAATAGATCCAGAAAAAAATAATTAACAGCCATACAGCCTTATGTGTGTTATCTTTTCCAAATCATTTCATTATAATCATAAACTGTCAGTCATCATCATACACTATCACTTTGTTTGCCAGACAGAGATTGCCATTACACAGTACTATTACAATGACAAGTCTTCTCAACGCCAGACTTCTGCATCACCTAACTTTATGCTGAACAAACAATAGTCAATGAAAGAGGGAGGTACGAGAACCATTGCCGCTCCAGGTGTCGCACGAAACACACGGGGCACTTCTCTGTCGATCCGTCTCGATCTGGATCAACGTCGGTCGATGTCATCTCATTGTTTTCTCGATCTACAAACCAAGAAGATGTGATCGCTTTGATTTGCAATTTCAACGCTGTGGGCATTTGGAAACTGCGGATGCCACTCAGTTTGTCATCATCATCTCGGAGTGTCACCTTGCGTTTGTGCCGTTGCCCCACAACTTCATTACGTCATTACATGTAACGAGGTAAGTTTCGAATCGAATTCTGAGAAAGAATCGACCATAAACAGTAGGATCATGTAATGTGTTAATAATAGTTCGCTACTTTGAAGGGAGATTGGACGAAGAGATTTCGCTTGGACTTGCTGTCGTGATGTGAATAGGCATTGTTTCAGCGCTGGTGGTGTAACTGAGATTAAGATTAGAGATCATTCTATTGGCAACTCACTTTAATGATAGTAGGCTATTCCTTTCTTTATTGTAAATAGCCTGTCGTGTCGCACTCACATAGGCTATAACCTCTGCCATAACCCATTCTGTTTGTCCATGCGCTATTTTTAGGAAGTTACTCTTCTGAAGAGCTTCAACCATTGAACCATCTGTATGGAAATAAATCGGAAGGATTTTAATTATTCTGATTCATACGGATCATTCCATAATTCCATCAACGAGTCTTATAATACTTTTGAGGAAGACATTTTTTGAAGTAAGAAATTCTAAATTGTAGATTTGCTGCACTCAGCAGTCTGTTGCTGGTGAGATCGAAGAGATCATTTCAGATTTATATAGTCACGTCTATAACAAATCTGAAATAAATTAAATAAATGTTTGGCTAATGGTGTGATTAATGAGTTTCCACAGACTTTTTAGATGTGGCATAGCCTACTACAAATAATTCAGTAGCCTAATTAACCTTATGTTACATAAACAATTACAATATTTGTTTATTTTATTTACTACTTATATAAAATATTATAATCATGAGAAAGCAGGCTTTGTGGTTTTAGTAAAATGACTCAGATTAAAGTGCTTTTGATTCACTAAAAAGAACCGACTCATAAGAGCCATTTTGTACTGATCGTTCTGTATGCTTTTGATTCACTAAACAGACTCGTAAGAGTCATTCATTCGGGAATCACTCTACGCCGGTTTCGCTGCATGTTTTTGTTTCGCTATAAAGAACCGGCTCGTATAGAGTCATACGGGCTATAGGTGCGTTGTATTTTTTGATTCATTATAAAGAACCGGTTCGTAAAAGAATCATTCTGGAATCGGACTGTGCTGGCTGTTCTATATGTAACGTTGTTGGCCTACATTCAGTAGCGATGTTTGTTTAAACAACTGTAACGCTATCAGTGCAACAGTGTTCTAAGATTGCACATTCAAGAACTTAACGTTGTGAAAACCATTCAGATCGGTATTTGTTAATTGGAACTGTTCCTAAGAACCGTTTCCCAAAAGGCTACATTTGAGTTGAGTTGGCAAGCCAAAGTTTCGTGTGTAGCCTATTTAAACTTTAGGCGTAGCTATTTACGCCAAATTTATTTACTTGTGTTCATAACCTTTATAGCCTAGGCTATCTATAACGCAGATAACGACCAGCTTGCTTTTATTCATTCTTTACTCATAATTTAACAACAGCCAATATGCATTATATCGTGTATAGGCTACAAATGCATTAATTCTGCGCAAGTCGTTAATATTTTAACTATGATCAAGCCAAGCTCAGAAAAACAGCATTTAAATAATAAACTTGTTGATGCAGAGCAACACATGATAGCCTACATAACTGAAAACCAATTATTTTAGATGGAAAAACATACCATGCAATGCCAGGCATTAAATTAGGTTACAGCTATCTTCCATCTTCTTATTGATTTTTTTCGACATGATTAGGTCTACGTTCAACATGATCTATTATTAGATTTGATTTTTTTTTTTTTTTTTTTTTAATACACAATAGCGATCAATTGCTTCGTATGGTCTTAAATCTAAACCCAATGTTACTTTCAGAGCTATTACAGTCTAGGGCGGGGCTTTGGTGCTTTACTTTTTTGTTTTGTTCAGTTTTTTTCCCCTCCCCTCTCCCTGAAAGCTTGTCGGATGCTTGTCAGTTCGCATTTAGCTTACCATTATCAAGGCTCAAAGCCTTTGGAGGACGACGGACTGCGATTTACAGGGAATTTTTGGATAACGGTCCTGTTGAATTGGGATCTTCACTATGCGGGGATAAGGAATAGGCTATATGAATGAAGCGTTTGAAAAGCAGCAGAGGATGTTCGTGCTTCCTAAAGAATGTGCATGCCTAATTTTTCATGAGGACACTTAATAAATAAAAACATATGGTAAGACATTTTACAGTTATAAAACTTAATCAAACTAATTAGGCCTATGCATATTGATTATACATATGTGATTATCCAGAACACTTTGATTAATAAACAGCTATGGCCAGTTTCAACAAACCTCTAAACTTGAGAAAACCTTCTAATCTTAAGTGTTTTTTTTTATTTTTTTATTTTATTTTATTTTATTAGGGTTTAAGTTTGCATGCTTCCTTATATGTTGCATGCAACATAAAAGGAAGGTTTCTTATTAATCGTGCTTATTAGTTTGGATACAAACTGTTAAACTGGTTTTTGGTGTTGTTTGATAATGATAATGAGCAGAATGAAGGGGAGGAGGGTGATACGTGTGTGCATTATCATTATCATGGCTGTCATGGTGCCAAGGAACATCTGCTTGTGTGAAGCTGAAAGTTCATGTAACAGTCAAAGAACTTGAGGGAGGATTTTGTGGTAAATGACCCAACAGGCATGTGCAGGGCTCTCTTGTTGTATTATGAGGTGAATTTGCTGGCATAAGGGCTGCTGGGGGGCTGCTGCGGGGATGGCGTCAGCATACTAGTTAATACCCCTTTGCTTTGTGATGAGGGGGTCTGTTTCTGGCCAACATGACTTTGAACGGGATACTTCTGCGTGTTTTGCCTTTGCTGGTTTACATATATTGCAAGTGTGACAGTATGGCTTCATATGGTTAGAAGTGCAATATTTGTGGGATAACGTTTTGTCAGGTGACCTAAAATGGTGTTTCATTTGGTAACATCTTAATTAATGTTAATGTTACTGTAAATGTTAATGTTAATGTAAATGTTACTGTGCGCATGTGTAGTTTAAACCTTAAGGAACAAACTGCATGTGTTTTTCTGAAAAAAGAGAAAAAAAAAGTTAGTAAAGATATGTGAAAATAATTAACTCCTCAAAGTAACAACTGCATATTTGATTTGAGGTGGGTTAAAAAGGTGCAGATGACACTAAACAGTTATTCTTGTGTTCTGTGCTGACAGACAAAAGCCTTACCTTGCAGCAGCAATGGAGATATTTGCATAAGCCTTTGCTAAAGTCACTTCCCTTTTATTTGCAGCTGGTTACTGTGCTCAGCCTCAATGAAGCAAGTTGTTTACACGGCTTCGGTTCACGCACTACACACCTTTTGACAGCGCAAATCAAACAGCCTGTTCATTCGGGAATGAGTGAGTGGGTGTTGTACTTGTTCGAGTTGTGAAGAGACCCAAGCAACCTATGAAATCCCAACCGTGACTGTTCTGAGATGTAAGGAAAAGTGATAAGATTTTCAGTGCTTCTTTTTTTTCTTTTTTTTTTTGTAGATTTGTATTTCTTCTGAAAAGGGCCAGAGGGCTTGGGTTCAACCATTTAAATGTCGAAAGACGTGGTATTTTTCTATTTCAAGATCCTTTTCTCTGAATGAGAATGGAAAGAGCAGCCTTTTTATTAAATTCAAAGAAGTTAAAAACAGTGATGGCCAAATTGTCCTTTTGATTTGAAATGGAGCCCAAACTGTTTATATATAGTGATTATAAAAGACTCAGCTATCTGAAATATTTGAATATTGGAGATTTAATAGTACAAGTCTACCTAGAATGCGCAATATGGCCATTTTATGCATCTTATAAATTCAGAGGATTAAATAACATTCCTAATTGGACATTTCCCTTTGTCGCCAGTCTATTTTCTATTTGAGGTTTATGGCTTGAACTTGTGGTGACCTTGCAAAATTGACCCTCAACATTCTACTGTGACCTAACAAGCATTTCCAGTCCTCTCGCAACCCCTAATAGCGCAAGATCCGCTAGCTGGAGGAAGGGACCATTAACATTATCAGTGGCTTTGAGTACAGGCAGTAGGCAGGCTAAAACAAAAGGCACAAGGGTGGCATTGTGAAGGATCAGCAGTAGATTACTGGAATTCTTTTTCCATGGCCTGAATAAGCTTCTACTTCCCCCATCTGGACACATGAGAAGAAAAGCTTACATTTGCAACTTTAATATTTTAATGCCTTTGTTACACTGAAGCAATATGAGGCTGCTTAGCCATTAGTGTCATTTGGATTCAGAAGACGTACTGTAATAACGGGTGTCGCGAATGTAAGATCCTTTTGGTGAAGTGTGTGCAGTAATGTTTTATGATGCGTTCTGTTGATTATTAAAACATTCAGGGAAATAGATTTAACGAGTTGGCATTATTGCTACAGTATGCTTAATGTGTATTATAGTATGTCACAAAAGCTGTTAAATGTTTCATTGCTGCATCATTACCTCACGTTGCTCATTAAATTAAACATACACTCACATGCACACACCCACATACAGAAACAGAGAGATGAGAGAGAGAGGGTTGGAGGATCGGGTCATGTATATGTCATCAACTGAAGTGCAGTTTTACCTGTTGTGGATTAATTTGAATAACTGTCTGTTTGATAAACAGCTGAATGTTGTACATCCAGTCTAATAGAATCATAATCAGGAAAATGGGGTTCATAAACACACACACACACACACAGTTCAGTTTGAGAGGCAAAGTCATTTGCCATTTATCCTCAGGAGCAATAATTCTGAAATGAAATAACCATAAATTTTCTGAATCCTCTCCATTGTGGTATTAATCCACCTTTGGTTTGAATTACGGCGAGCATGTTAAGTGAAAATGCTCAATTGTTACCTTAATGGGATCATTTACACAATCATCATTTACTCATCTTCAAGTCATTTAAAACCCGTATTACTTTTTTCTGCTTCTGTAGAACACAGTTGCTGTTTGGCAGAATGTCTGAGCTGCTCTTTTCCATACAATGGACGTGAATAGGGACTGGGGCTGTCAAGGTCCCAAGAGAACCAAAAAATACTAGAAAGCACTATAAAAGTATTCTATATGATTTGTGCACTCTATATTAAAGGGTTAGTTCAACCAGACATGAAAATGATCCCCTAATTTACACACCCTCAAGCCATCCTAGGTGTATATGACTTTCTTCTTATAGCCAAACACAATCAAGGTCATATTTAAAAAAATACCCTGACTCTTCCAAGCTTTATAATGGGAGTGAATGGTACCTTAGATTTTGAAGCCCAAATAAGTGCATCCATCCATCATAAAAGTTATCCATACAGCTCCAGGGGGTTAATAAAGGCCTTTTGAAGTGAAGTGATGCGTTTTTGTAAGGAAAATAATCCATATTTATAACTTTATAAACTATAATCACTGGCTTCCGGTAACAGCTGTGCGTGAGTCGAGTTGCGGCGGAAGAGTGACCTCTGACCTGGCGTATGACGTAGGATTGTAGGAGTAGCGTAAGCTTAGGTGAGAGTAGACGCCTCTCGCGGTTCAAAACAAACTCATGCTCCTCTTCGTTAATATCGAAATCCTCCGACATTTCTCTTTAAAAATTCTCATTTTAGACATCTAATTCGTGACCGGTGTTTTATTTTGCTCTAACCTCTGTGCTTCCGCGTTCGTCAATATGTAATGCGTCGGATCATAGGTCACTCTTCTGCCGGAAATAAACTTGCGTACGGCTGTTACCGGACGCCAGTGATTATAGTTTATTGTTATAAATATGGATATTTTCTTATAAAAATGCATTCGTATGGATTACTTTTATGATGGATGGATGTACTTTTTTGGGCTTCAAAATCTAGGGTGCTATTAACTCCCATTATAAAGCTTGGAAGAGCCAGGATTTTTTAATATAACTCTGATTGTTTTTGTCTGAAAGAGAAAGCTTGAGGGTGAGTACATTTGGAATACTTTTCATTTCTGGGTGAACTAACCCTGTAAGTCATCTAAAAGCATACGGTTACTTTGCATGAGGAAAATACTGAACTTCAAATAGTTTTTCGCTAAAACTATGCATAAGACGGTAGGGCTGGGCGATAAAACGGTATCGGGTATTTATCGACGGTTCACCTTTATCGATAACAGTAGATTTTTTTTTGATATAACGCTTAATAGTTTCACTTAAATGCATTAAAATGTAAATAGACATTAAGTTTGGTTGCACGAACAATCCTCAAGCGTCCCTGGATCATAAACAGACTCATGTGCCTTGATAAAGGAGCATGCTACAAGTGACAAGCAAACAGCCAATAACAAGTTACGTTGCTGTGGGGTTCTATAGTATCCAGCTGCAGACCACCAGTTTCAGAACCCCAGCGCCAGAACCGGAAGTAAGGGGCGGAGCTTACGTTCTAACACCAGCGCCAGAACTGGAAGTGAGGGGCGGAGCTTACGTTCTAAACCGGGTAACGCCACCAAAGATTATAGAAGTTACTTCTATACTCTTTGACGCCACCTAACGTTTTGAAGCGTAATTTGCTTAGACACGAAACGGTATGCTTTTATTACACACAAAACGTCATACTTTATACGTTTGTTATAATGATACATTAAGGTACAGAAACATTGGGCTTCACCTCATTTCATTTTTAATATCGTGGTCCGTTGAATGCATTTATATTTACTATGGTTCTTTTTTTATAATAATTTTGACAATGTATTACCTACATATTGTAAATACAGTTGTTATGATAACACATTTATTTCTATTTGTATATAGGACAGTTAAGCTGTCATTTGTAACTATACAAGAATATAGAAACTATTTAGCTATTTTAGTAAAATGTTCTTATTAAAGTGGTACTACAAGCAGGAGTATGTTGTTTGTGCACCACAAATTGACACTTACCAATCAGGTATTTCAAATAGGCCTAATTGTAAACTAGCATGAGAGAAAATGCCACAAACTATTGTAAAGTGACATATACCATTGTTAAATTAATTATGAAAACTGGCACCAATCATTCAGAAGTGTGCTGGACCTTGACACTGGCTTTTCACAATGCAGAGTAGTGTACATCTGTAGATCCTATATCTATTATAATGTGGATACAGCAAGTCAAATATTTGAACAAAACATTCAGGCATCTCCAGAAGAAATATATATTAAATTAATTTGTAGTTATTGTAGACTTGTATTGCTTGTCTCATTGTCAATAACTCCGCCCCTCACTTCCGGTTCTGGCGCTGGGGTTCTGAAACTGGTGGTGCTGCGGGTCTGCAGCTGGATATATCTCGTGGGGTTCGGTTGCGCCATCGCCATGTGACATCAGAACACACGAACACATGCAAAAATGAGATGTCCCAATAAAAAAGGACATGTCAGCTCGCCAGTGTGGCAGTTTTTCCGGTTTCTTTACGTCCGACCAACATCAGAACACGGTTGTATGTATTTCATCACCTTTCTGTAATTTCATCACCTAAACCGCTTCCACCCTTTGGAATATGCATCATATTGTCCTTCACGGCCTACATACCTCACCTCAACAAACAAACCCACAAGCAGTCCACGATGGAGAGGTACTCGGCAACAATGCCTTATGAGAAATCCTCCAAATTATACAATAATTAAGGGTGTCACGATTTCGATTTTAAATCGAAATCGATCGAAATTAAGTCACAATCTCGATCATCGAATTAAAAAATGGAATCGTCGATGCTGCCACGCCCCCATGTCACGTTCGGTCGGCTTGTCAAGCAGAAAAAAAACACCTGTTGAAATGCTGCGAGTCAACCTCCTCTGGGGGCCGCACACCCGACGATAAGCGCGTCTGACAACTCGAGGTATCGCACACCGGACGCGCACTTTCATGTGGCCTGCAATATTGTGTTTAAGGACATTATGGAATTAAGATCATGTCTATGTTATGAGGCTACTGTACAACGTTGCTTAGTCTGCACTTTATCTCTATCTCAGAGAGCGTCCGTTAACTGAATGTATCCTGAAAATCCGATAACATCAGCAATTTTCATTCAACCAGCTGATTTCTTTAAATGAATGTAGGCTAAAACATGTATATTGCAGCAAAGTCATAACGACGATTTGAGACAAATAAATGTTGCCTATATAAAATGTATTAATTTATAATAAATGTAATATAAAACTATGTGAATAGCGCTCTCTGGCACGGCAGGATTAATTTTGAACAAGGTCCTGAGCCGTTGCTGGGCGCCGCAGACAGAGACGGCGAATGGCGCCGCCGGTATGCGTGTGTGTGTACACAGAGAATAAAGTGTTAGAATTTTAAAGACGTGGCTCTGCGCGACGCATAGATTTATCTGTTCAACTGTTTGTTTGTTTGTTTGTTTGTTTTGTTGTGAACTTGAATTTGATCTTCTGTTACAAAAGAGAAACTAGATCGCAGGTTATTTTGCTTAAGTTTCCAATTGACTGAAGAAGTATTGTTACATTATGTTCTTAATAAATGTTTTAAATTTGACAATGTAGTGTGGTACATTGCGAACAAAGGTCAGATATTATGCATAAAAGTTTGGTCTAAAAATGGCATAGCAACTTGTGATTTAAAAAAAAAAAAAAAAAAAAGAGTAAAAACCGAGAATCGAATCGAACTGTGACCTTAGAATCGAAAATGTAATCGAATCGAGGATTTGGAGAATCGTGACACCCCTAACAATAATATAACCAAGTTGTCATCTTTGCTCACAATTTGTAATGAAGTTATGTATACTGTATGTGAATATTACTATTTGAGAGTTATTTTTGTATATTTAGTGTTTTAAATGTGAATAGTACTACTTGATATTTTTGTACAATTTTTTTAATATAGGTTATTGCATATTGATGTTTGGTCACTCTAAAAGCTGAAGTTGGTTTTATTCATAAAATTGTTATCTTGTTTGAGCTTTAGAGGTTTGTATCTACCTCAAAGTTTACCCTGATTGTTCTGTTTACACTTTTACATTGCACACATTTTGTAAGTTCAAGAATTTCTTTTAACAGTTATTTATTTAATCTTAATATAAGATATAATAATATATTTGTTTAATTTCTATTTAGTTTTTGACTGTTAAAAACAAAATTATTTATTTTCCTTGAAAAATGTGTAAATTAAAAATACAATGGTAAAATTCAAACTTTTTCTACTGGTCTTTTTTAATAAAAAAAAGTTGTTAACATTTATCAATAAGTATCGCTACTGAATGATATGAAACATTATAGCCTATAGTGATTTTTTAGCTGTATTGCCCATCCCTAAGACGCTCACCACTTTCATTGTATGGAGAGAGCAGCTTGGGCATTCTGTTATATCACTCTTTTAGTCATATTTGGAACGACGTGACAGTGAATTAAAAAAAAAACTTTTTGCATGAACTGTCCCTTTAAGGAGTTACCGACATTCTTCAAAATATATTCTTTTTTTGTTTAGCAGAAGATAGAAATTCATACAGGTTTGAAACAACTTGAGAGTGAGTAAATTATGACATAATTTTCATTTTGAAGCGAACTATTCCTTTTTAAGTTATGATAACATCATATCTGAAAGTTCTCAGAATTTTCTAAATGTCTTTTTTTTACTTTAGTGAACTTTAGAGAAATCATTATGGGAATGTTTTCTTTATTTTATCATTTTGGAACTATTATGGAAACTTTTTGAATGTTCTCTGAAACATCTACCAAAAAAAAGGAGACTAAAGGTCTCAATATACTCATGGCGAAATTGTTTTTCGATCTTCCCTTAGGAGTAAAAAGAAGTGAGAAATATGTGACCAATATTGTTAGCGAACAGCACATTTCCAGGTTCCATTAGTAGTCTCATGTAGCCTAGACCTTCAGACTGATGTCAGAAGCTCTCATTGGTCAAGGACCGCCCAGAGGACATCTGACCAAAATGTAAAGCAACCAATCACAATTTGTTTGGTTCTGCGCCATGTTTAGGGGAGTGAAAATGTACAGTCGATGTCCCTACGATACCGTCGTTCATCTAATAAATGATTAATTCAAGAACGTTGTGCAAGTTAACTGCAAAAGTGGTATTCTTCCAGCATATAAACTTCATATAAATCCAGCATTTAGTTGATCCTGATAAGCGTTCATTGTCCATGAGGGGGTTTGATGACACGAGAGCTTTGTTTCCGGACGGACCGTTAAAGAACGCGACACACATGTACCTGTAGAATGCAACCAAACATATGACAACTTCGAAACTCATTTAGCGTGCCTTATGCATCAGACGTTCAGCCAACAGCCTGTGGGCGTCTGGGGCTGTTGTGCCTGCTAACGTTCTAACATTTACACAGGTTGTCACAGGACCCATTATGTTCCAAGCAAGTCGTCAAGTTGTTCTAAAGCGGCTATGGTAATTATCATAGCATTGGTGAACTTGACTACATCTCAACTGACAACACAGCTGAGATGACTAATGAGTTTGCAAATAAGAGAACTTAATGAGTTGCCAAATACTTGTTAATGCGCACCCTGCAGACAGATGAACAGACACACGCTCTCATTGAGTGGTGTGTTATGTCTTCGCTGCTCCCCCGGGCCATCTGATGGGGAGCTGGCACTACAGCCGAGCAGCTCCAACACGCGTGGTCAACATGTGGGCGGTAATCCCGCTATTAGGGTAATCTGCTCAACCCACCAATCAATAGAGAGCACGCCCATCCTCCATCAGAGCCCTGTAACAGGCAAAATTAGGGCTGAAGAAAAATGATTTAATCACTGGGATTAAGTGCAGCTGAGGGGGAGGAGAGACTCCGCATGAAGAATTTAATTTGTTGAGTTAAGACGTCCAGGTTAAGAGTGAACAGATGTCTTCCGAAATTGGTTGATATTTATTTGATTGTATACCTATTTGTGCTTTTTGCTTGTTTTTGGATTGGGCACTGAATGGTCAGTGTTTTTATAGTAAGTGTATAGTGTTAGATACATACAGATGCCAAACAATATACATGAATGCCATTGCGTTACATAACCAAATATCAAACCAAGTGCCACTTATTTGAAATAGGTTACATTTTTCAAGCAAAACATTTCACAAAATAATTATTTAGACATGTTGTCTTGGCGGATCATGTCCATTGTTTATGTGATAATCTATAACTGTGCGAGGACACCTGCGTGAAATTAATATCTAAATGGAAAAATCGAAAGACTAGAAAAGGTCATTCTAAAAAGTGTCGAGCATCAATATATTTTTTGCACTCGGTTCAATATTTTGACATATAAGGCAATACATTTTTAAGTATTTTTGCATGTGGTATAAACAATATGAAATGTCATTTTGGTGTAATAAATAAATAAAACATTTTAAATTACACATTTATATTTTCTATTAAATTAATGAATATAAATTTTATGTAAGAATTATTAATAATAACATGTATTTTTTTTACTTATTACAAAATGTCATTCCACTTCATATTAAAGTAGCCTAATACTGTTTTGTAATTGTGTTTTGATCCATGGCAGTGATTACGGACTCATCCAGTGTAGTAAGCTACTGTAAAGTAAACTACCTGTACTTGTTTTTCCGGAGTGTTAAGGCAGGAATACATGTCTTAGTATGCCCATGTTTTATACATACACAAAGGGATACTATCTGTCTTGACTAAACCTGAAGTGATGGCGGATCCCTTATCTTTTAATTCCGTAATGCTGACCAATCAGCATCACCCAGTAATATAGTGGAAAAACCGGCTGGTGGTGTCATGACTGTACGTTACTTGCAGTAAATACAAATGTGTTTTGATCATAAAAACTGTTTTGGAATGATTGTTTCCAGGATTTGTGTGTGTATCATCTGTGTTGGGCGTGCATAATGCCCAGTGTCTAGTGGAGGGCTTGGCACATGCATGAGCTGGCATCAGCGGGCAGAGAGAGAGACAGAGAGAGCTAAGCAGGGCACAGATTTGGCACAAGAGAGCACAACAAGTGATGGCAGTGTGTATCTTCCTGTCCAACGTTCCAACAGGAACAGGTTGGTACTGTAACTGCACACATCCCTGTTTTTGACCATGACCTCACTGCCTTCGTGTTCAGCGTGTACTACTTAGTAGAGTTCTTCTGAACCACTGCCATGGTCTTTTGCCTTTTTAAGGGGATAGTTTACACAAAAATATATGTATTCACACATCTCATGTTATTCCAAACCTGTATGACTTTTTTTCACCATATAGCTCCAAACAAAAACATATAAGATGCTTATAAACTCTGTATATTCCAAGCCTTCATAAGCCATACAATAGCTTTGAGTTGGAAATTAACAATTTAATTTGTTATTTACTGAAAGTTATTGGGCCCTATCTTGCACCCAGCGCAATTGACTTTGAACACCGACGCATGTATCATTCCTATTCTGCACCCGCGCACAGCGGACTTTTCCCTCCACAGACGCACGTCGGTAAATTAGGGAATGAACTTGCGCTCGCGGGGGCGGTTCAGCGCAAAGAGGAGGCGTGTTCCGGCGCAAAACTTCAATGGTGCTATTTTCCAGTTTTAGAAAGCAATTGCGCAACTGACCAGGGAAAAAACAGTCTAAAGACAGTGGCGCGTTGCGCGTTAGTGATGTAGGCTAGTATTTTAAGGGCGCGTGCTTGCCATAATGTTAACCCGCATCCACTTTGATTCTCTAATATAAACAGATGCAGCAGTTTTCATTTTTGCAAATCATACATTATTACAAGGAAAAATAATAACACACGAGGGAAATCATTGTTGTGTCCGTGAAGATGTGAAAAAGATCTATCTAGATAAAAAAAAAAAAATCTAGATTAGGCTACACATTTACTACCCAAATTATACGCCTGTTTAACCGAAGCTAATTTGGGTGGGTTTCTCCCATCATCCCCAATGTCACTTCTCTGTGTTTTACGGCCCTGACGAGAACGTCGGTTTCCTCGGCTGTGAATCGCTCCTGCGTGCGCTGGCAAATCCGCCGTTATAATAGCGATCCGCCATGGAACAAGCGCGCCTGCTCTTAAAGGGAATGTGAGAGGACGCTCTGATTGGTTTATTTCACGTTACGCCCAAACCACACCTATGAATAATGAAGCTACTTCAGACCAACCCCTTTTAGATTTGCGTCGGGCGCAAGAGTCATTTATCCTGCTGGGAAAATAGCAACAGCGCCCTGAACCGCCCACAAAGTTACTTGCGCTTTGCACTTTGACACTTGCGTTTCAGATCGTTAAAATAGGGCCCATAGTGTGTATGTTGTCTGTATAGTTTTATGGTGCTTTTTTCATAGTTTGAAGACTTTGACAGCTTCGGTTCTTATTCACTTTGATTATATGGAAAAGACCAGCCTGTATATTCTTCATGTTTTAAAAAAATCATTATGTGTTCAGGAGAGAAAGTCATTTTTTTTTCTAGCAATGAAAAGAAATTGAATTTATTTGCAAATTTAAACAGTAAACATTTACATAATTACAAAATATTTATATTTCCATTAAATATATTTTAAATGTACGGAAGAGGATTAGGGCCAGGCAATAATAAAAAAATAAAACCATCTCGAGATTAAAGTCATTATAATGCGAGATTAAACTCGTTAAGTTTCGAGAAAAAAAGTCGAAATACAATCTTGAGAATAAACTCATTAAATATCGAGAATAAAGTCGTTGTGTTTCGAGAAAAAACTTGTTAAATTTCGAGAAAAAAGTCGAAATACAATCTTGAGAATAAACTAATTAAATATCGAGAATAAAGTCGTTGTGTTTCGAGAAAAAAACTCGTTAAATTTCGAGAAAAAAGTCGAAATACAATCTCGAGAAAAACTCATTAAATAGCGAGAATAAAGTCGTTGTGTTTCTAGAAAAAAACTCGTTAAATTTCGAGAAAAAAAGTCGAAGTAATTGTGAGAATAAACTCCCTACTGATAGAGGACATGGCAGAGTTAGATCCCTTAGTCAATCTATATTTTTGACTTTCTTGCAGTAACAAAGAATAGAACATGATCTAGGTCGGCTAGGTGTTTTTAGAAGAAAAAATCAGTCCAATTTGCGCGATGTACTCGCTTTTGTCCAACATGAAATTCATCGAGGTTTCCCAGGATACCATAAAACGCATTATTTGTTGATGCTCAAGGTGTGGAATTACGACGAAGGAGACGCTTGAGAAGACGCCACTTGCGCTGGCCCAAATGCACTCTGGCGTATGGACAGCTATGATAAATTAAAACCGTACAGCATTGCTATTAGCTGTATATGGTTACAGTCGTTACATTCTGTGGATGGAGGCGTACACAACCAACAACGATTAATAATGCGTCTTGTGGTATCCTGGGAAACCACGAAACCTCGATGAGGTTGATATCAGTATGCAATGAACACTGATCGAATGCGTTATTCTCTACATTTCATTTCGACTTTTTTTCTCGAAACACAATGACTTTATTCTCGAAATTTAATGAGTTTATTCTCAAGATTGTATTTCGAGGTTTTTTTCTCGAAATTTAACGAGTTTTTTCTCGCAACACAATGACTTAATTCTCGATATTTAATGAGTTTATTCTCGAGATTGTATTTCGACTTTTTTTCTCGAAATTTAACAAGTTTTTTCTCGAAACACAACGACTTTATTCTCGATATTTAATGAGTTTATTCTCAAGATTGTATTTCGACTTTTTTTCTCGAAATTTAACGAGTTTAATCTCGCATTATAATGACTTTAATCTCGAGATGGTTTTATTTTTTTATTATTGCCTGGCCCTAATCCTCTTCCGTATAAATGTATTATTATTTATAAAAAAAAAAAAAACACAGAAAAAAACGCATTATAACAATATCAAGTACAAGTTTTCAACACTGAAAACAATAATAAATATTTTTTGAGCACCAATTCAGCATATTCAAATGATCATGTGACACTGAAGACTGGAGTAATGATGCTGAAAAATCAGCTTTGCCATCACAGGATTAAATTACATTCTAAAATAACATTGTATAACTTGTAATACCATTTCACAATATTGCTGCTTTTACTGTATTCATGCTCAAAGAAATGCAGCATTGGTGAGCCTAAAAATCATACCGACTCCAAACTTTCATTTTTGGGTAAACTGTCCCCTTTATCTCAATGCAGCATAAACAACCAAATCATATCAAACTAAGACCAGACCATAGCAATGCTCAAAGATGGTTCCGCAGCAAAGACCGATCATATGATACCATGAAAGGCCAAATTAGACACCAAACCAAACCTGGTTAAACCAGATCATGTTATACATTTAGAACATAATACTCTCCAAACCACAGCACATCAAGACATAACAATGCCAAACTAGACCGAACCTGACTATACTATGCTAAGAACCCTTTTTGATGCTTGTTGATTCAGTAGTGCATATTAATCACACTGTCTAACAAATGTTCCATTTGAGATTAAACAAGTCATTGTTGCTATTGGCTGGAAACCACACAAACAGTTGTGGCGACTCCACCCTTAGACAGAACCGAAACAGCTCTTTTTCTCTTGAGCTTGTGATGCAAACCACTCAATCTCACTGATAAAGTCACCAGGAATTTTAGTAAGTTTCACATAGGTAGTTTCTGCTATGGGATCGCTATGTAAACTGTCTAGGACAGATTCTGCTATGTAGACTTGTTTCCTCTCACGTGTCAATGTTAGTGACAGCTGTAACCGCCATAACAACCTCAATGTTTAGATACAGTAAGTGATACCTTTTTTTAGGTAATGACTAAAAATGCTGTATTATGCAGACCAGACGAGTAATTTGGCGATGTCACTTTGTAAAGAAAGCCTGCGCACATATATTCAAACGCGCATACCTTACTAAACACGCAATATGCATGTGCAGATTCACGTTTTTGAAGTTTACACGGAGATGGTAACGTTTAAAAAAGAATTCAAAACTTGAACCTTGGAACCTATTTCAAAGTTTGCGTTCTGGAGCCACCAAACACCATTGGCACATGAACGGCCATTAAAAGTTTTCTGTTTTCAGTTGAAAACAGTGTTGTGGAAGCGGCCCCTAAGTTAATATCTAATGATCTTTACAACAGAAGTGAATCAGAAGTGAAGTCAAAAACTTACTTTAGCTGGACAATAACTTTATTCTAGAGCTGCTGTAAAGCCAAAACAATCTCTGTTCCATTCATTTCCTATCATCACTGTAAAGCTGCTTTGAAACAATCTATATTGTTAAAAGCGCTATATAAATGAAGGTGACTTGACTTTTCAGCAGAAGAAACAAAGCCATAGTTACAATCTTTGTTTCGAAGGAAACCATTAACAAGCTGATTAGTTCTTTACAGGATTTGTGGACAGTTGTTTTAAAACTTTAGGAAAGACAAACACACAGTCAGATGCTTTTATTTATGTTTGAGGGACTTAAGTGGATAACTTACAAATTACATTTGACAAAACCACAAGCAAATGACCTGGCAGATCATACTACACTATAAATACTACACTAGTGCTATATATACTGCCCTATCATACACTATATCAAACGAAATATGTAACACTGCAGATGTTGCTATTTAAAGCCCAGCTGTTACTCAGTCTTATCAGAGGTTTGTTTGAGTGACGAGTTATTTGTATACGAGTATCACATTCTTTGTTCACTGATCTGATTTCGAGGATCCTATGTTAAAGCAGCGGCGCGTTTGCTCTCCTCTTTATGCAGCGCGCTCCTCTGTATTTTAGAAACTTGCTAATAGTGTCTCGTCTCTCTGGAGATGTCCCTGTTGTGCCTTTTTCCTGTGGACTGATTGCATGTGGATTTCAACTAATTGGATCCTGTGGATGTCAAGGCCTTGCTGCTGTAAATTATTCAGAGTCTAGTTTGTCTGTAAAACAACATGTCGAAAAGCACAGCACGTTATATCTTCATTTGTGTACTTTGTATTTAATGTATTTAATGCTTGCTTTGATCGGTCGTTGCTTTAAAAAAATGGACGTATGTGTATATTATTTTGAGAGGATTATGCTTGTGTAAATGGGAAGGGAGAGTATGTCTTGGTCATGTGGGTGGCCAATGATTTTTATGCAAGTGGAAAAACGATCTGAAATATTTAAGGCTCAGTCGAAAACATGCATTTCTGCAAAATGATATTATGTTGCTTCTTGCACATTCAACACTTTTAAACTGAATTATCTGGTGTGTGGCACTAAAAGCATGTTTTTTTATCCAAAACATGAATATGAATCTAAAAATGTTTCATTACTTTGGATGTTGTACATATGGCAATTTGAAGATGAAATGCCTGGTGAGTGGAAGTAAAAGGTGTCACGAACACTATCCTACCCTAACCCTAACCGATAATGTTAACAAAAGGAAATGTGAGGTAAAAACGCATGTCATTTTTACTTGCTTCCACACGTCTTTGAGCTTTTTCATCGGGTCTTGTGTTTCGATTTTACCCAAACGCTCCGCATTGCTGTACCAGGGGAGGTACTGAACAAGTTTATTTAACAGAAGCCATACATGGAGCTGGTTATGTGATTACAAATCATGCACTAGGGTAAAAGTGTTTTGTATTGTGTAAAGAACAGGAAGAAAATAGGTCTTCATTAATCTTTAATCTGCCTTAGTAAAAAGCCTAAAATGTGTGTGAACAGAAATAAAAGTTTTCAGTGTTTTACTGTCACTAGTTTTTCCCTGGAACATGCATGAATTGTATGTATAGGTAAAAAAAAAAATTCCAATGAGCCTAGGTTGGGAATATTTGCAAATTTCAGTTTCCCCAACAGCTGTTCCTCTGAGAAAGAGCTCAGAGATTATTAATAGCTCTCGAGCTCGAGGGAATTCACTTATTGAGAAAAATAAAGCTAGCATTCAGTGCCAAACCTCTCATATCCAAAACAGTGCGACCCTTCTGTTCAAATTTCTCAAGTTGTTGAAGTATGTTTCTTCTGCATATTTCTTGTGCATATACTACCAGTAAGAAGGTCTTCAGTAAACTTTTTTTTTTTTTGAACCCTGTTATATCTAAAATCAATATGTTGTGCTACAGAAAAGTGTGATCTAAACACATAGTTGTCCAGGTAGCCCTTTTGTCTGTAGGGAGATACAAAAGCTGTTTATGAGCAGTAGTAGCCTAAAAAAACCCATTTGTATTTCCTGAAACCTTATCCATTAGCTTAAGTTTGCATATACAACCTTCTGTAGAATTGTCACCAAACATTTTACATCCTCATTTTGTCAATTCTAAGGATCATGTATTTTCCTGACAAGCCTTAAGTCTTAACAGTCGTTACATGATACAGTGTAAATATATAATTCATCTTGACAGTCGGTGCTGCTGGTCCCCTGAGGGCAAAACTCTTTTACATCTGTTTTTTTTTTTTTTGTATCGTGACAAGCGATAGTAGCACTGTTGCCTCACACTTCACCAAGCTTGTTTAAAGAGGTTCAGAAAGATCAGCTGAGTGAAGTCTGTGGTCTGGAGAAGGACGCTGGCAGCTTTAGTTCACTTCCTTGGGGTGACTGGGATTAAAGAGTGTAATCCACCTCATTTTTGCACCAGACGTCCAGCTGGACTGACCTCAAATCCCAGAGAGCCCGACATGACATATCCCTCAGCGAGGGGAATGCTCGACACCACCATTTTGATCAGGCTTGAGCCAAAACAGTCCTTTAAACAATAACATGAGAGGCTATTGTTAAAGTTGAGCTGTAGTAAACAACCAAAAAAGTAAATGGGTGAATCTCACGGAAATTGTAAGAAATCTCCAGATGATTCACTTAAAAATAAATAAATAAATCGTTTTTGGGATGTAAACAGATTGTATTGTTGACAAACTGGAGGGGTTCTTTTCTTTTTTTCTGGAGGGTGTGAGTTGGGCCGATCCATCAAAATTCCAGCTATTGTTGCGCTCCAGTGGTTGCTCTATAAACAGGAAGTGAGACCTCTCATCAGAGTGAAGGCTTCCTGCTGAAATGACAACACACACTCACACACATTTACTTTTTCCCCTGGTTATGTGTATGCTCACACACTAACCACACCAGCTTCCCCCTCCCAGCATCTAGCACACACACATATATGCACCCATACCAGATGGGAGATGGGTGTGACGGGGCAGTTTCATTAAAAAGAGACAGATCTTCTCTTACTATGCAAAAGAAGAACAGAGAAGAGGCAGGGAAAGAGAGCGATTGAGATGGCTTTCATGGTGTTAGATTACCTGTCCTTCTCTGAACTAACCAGAGTGAGAGAAACCAGCCGTTTTAAGAAACTTGAGCTTGTTCAGAGACTGTGACAATGACCTTAAAGCATATATTCATATTCTTTACTGCATTACATCCCCTGATGCATGAAGTAATAAAGTCAAAAAAGAAAAAAACAACAACAAAATACTTTCTTAAAGGTTATTTTGTAGTGCTGGCCAACGATTAATCGCATCCAAAATCAAAGTTTGTGTTTACATAATATATGTGTTTACTGTGTATAATTATTTTGTATATATAAATACACACAAATGCATGTATATTTAATAAATATTTGCATGTATATACTGTATATATATTTATACATGATTTATATTATATATAAGTAACACTTAAATATATACATGCATGTGTGTGTATTTATATATACAAAATAACTATACATACACAGTTCACACACATATATTATGTAAACACAAACTTTTATTTTGGATGCGATTAAACGCGAATAATCGTTGCCAAGCACTATTATGCTTGCACTAGGGTGTCCAGCAGCCATATCACCCTGTAACCCAAGACTGTTTTCCCACTAAAGCTAAGCGGGGCTGAGCCTGGTTAGTACTTGGATGGGAGACCTCCTGAGAAAACCAGGTTGCTGCTGGAAGAGGTGTTAGTGAGGCCAGCAGGGGGCGCTCACCCTGTGGTCTGTGTGGGTCCTAACGCCCCAGTGTAGTGACGGGGACACTATACTGACAAAGAGCGCCGTCCTTCGGATGAGACGTTAAACCGAGGTCCTGACTCTCTGTGGTCGCTAAAAATCCCAGGATGTCTTTCGAAAGAGTAGGGGTGTAACCCCGGCATCCTGGCCAAATTTGCCCAGTGGCCACTGTCCATCATGGCCTCCTAATCATCCTCCTATATATACTGATTGGCTTCATCACTGTCTCCTCTCCACCAGTAAGCTGGTGTGTGGTGGGCGTTCTGGCGCAATATGGCTGCCGTCGCATCATCCAAGTGGATGCTGCACATTGGTGTTGGTTGAGGAGATTCCCCCCTTCTATGTAAAGCGCTTTGAGTGTCCAGAAAGGCGCTATATAAATGTAATGAATTATTATTATTATTATTATTTTTATTTCCAAACAACATATATCTTTTTTATTTCTTTTTTAATTACTTTTTCCCCAAAAAATTATATTTTGTTAATAATTTTGATAGAGTCGTATATCTGTCCATTGAAGTAGACAATAATGGTAAATATTCCAGCAGTACTTTGGGCACCACTTTTGTCCCATATTGAATTTATGTTGTCATTTACATTTATTCATTTAGCAGACGCTTTTATCCAAAGTTTCTGGATGGAGTAAGTCTGAAGTAATGAGTAGGTGAGGAGCAGAGTCAGTGGTTGTTCTGTAGGCAAAAGTCAGTGACTTGATGCGAGCAGCAACTGGCAACCAGTGCAGTTTTGTGAGGAGAGGAGTGACGTGTGCTCTCTTCGGCTTATTAAAGACCACTCTAGCGGCAGCATTCTGGATCAGTTGCAGAGGTTTGACAGTGCAAGCTGGAAGACTTGGAGCCAGGAGAGCATTGCAATAGTCCAGTCTGGATATAGAACAAGTGCTTGGACACAGGGTTGTGTAGCATGCTCTGATAGGAAGGGCCTGATCCTCCTAAAGTTGTAGCAATGTGCTCTGTAAAGTTCAATTGATCATCAATCACAACTCCAAGGTTCCTGGCTGACCTTGATGGAGTTATGGATGATGAACCTAGCTGAATGGAGAAGTTGTGGTGTAGTGTTGGGTTGGCCGGGACCACAAGCGACTAGCAAGGTTTAGTTGAAGGAGGTGGTCCTTCATCCAACCAGAAATGTCTGTTAGGCAGGCTTGTCATAAAACCTGAATCCCAATTCGATATCCATACTATCCGCCCTAAATAGTATTCAAAATTAGAATTAGTGTCCCCCCCCAAATCGTAGTATATTGAAATAAGTATTCCAAAAATACAAGGATGGTCAAATAAAAAGTATTATAAAAAAAACTACAAGCCTGGTGGATGTGCAAGACGACGGTTAAGAGGTTTAGATAAATGGGTTTGAGAAATTATTCGGATTCTAACCTGACGAAAATATATTTATTCAATGTTTTCCTCATTATATTTAATCTGCAACCGCATTGTGAACTTTTATAAAGATACGTTTGGTCATTAACCTTTAAATGCATCATGCGAACACATGTCTGAAAGACCCACAACATGCTACATTTCTCTCTGATTTGGTCGGAAATTAAATGAAATTGAATGTGGAGGATTTTAGCTTACAAGATGATTGACAGAGCAGTTGCAGTACGTGACAGGATGCATGTAAATAAGCGACAGAGCGGTCCTTTAAATACGGAAATATGATGAAATAGTATGTCCCAAAGCTTGCCAACTATTCTGCTACACACACTCAAAAGTATTGACTTTTTCTTCACAAAAACTACATACTATAAGTAGGCGAATTGGGATGCTGCACATGACAGTCATATATATAATTATGGGGTCAAAGATTATCACTCATTGTAGTATGAATGTAAGATCACACCCTGAATGGTTAAAAATTGCTTTTAAAGTTATTTTCTCTGTAGTGGACATCATGCATCAGAGAGTAAAGATAATAGGATTTAATGCACTTTATAGGAGAAATCCAATCCCTAAAAATGATTATTATTTTTTCAAGATCAGGTATTGCCCTTGCTAAATAAGCATCACTATCACTATTACTATTGCTCATACATAGGAATTTGAACAAACCCTTCTCCCAAAGTATTAAACTTGTTTCAGCTACAGACATGAATACCTCAAATCATGTGCTATTGCTTTTCTAAGAACAAATTTCACCTAATAGAAAGTGGAACCAGAGTCATATAGGGAGCAGAATGTCAAAGACTTGGGGGAGAGCTCTTTTAACTTGGATGGGTAAGCAAGCAACCACACAGAACACCCTAGCAACCCACCTAGCAACACCTCAGGACCCTTTACACCTCATAGCAACGACCCACAAAACTATAGCAGCATCATGGTGGCTTTTAGTCCATGCAGGCAAGCACCACTTACATTTTCCTCATAATATATATATATATTTATATTATATTATATCTTTAACTCTTTCCCAACCATTGACGGAATTTTCCATAATTTATGACACAACGCTTCCCCTCCTCCACGCTTCCCCCGACTTTAAGTTAGGGGCGCTATTACACATCTTCTGAAAGAGTAAAGAATCTCTGGATTAAAACACACGTACAAATGAAGCAGAAACAAGCGATAAAAGCACTCCTTATGCATGTTGTAGTGTTTGGAGAAAAAAACACCAGCTTTTTGTTCAAAAAAAAAAAAAACGTTGGCAGGGAAATAGTTAAAAACTTGCCACTTTTCACAGTTCTGGTATAATAAACACTATGCTGGGTGAGCGTTATCACAGTGTGAATTCGACATTAATAAATAAACAGTTGGAGAGACAATACTTTGAAGGCCATGAGAAAGACATCTGGCTGCCCTGCACTCTCTAACCGAGCGATCGTTCGTGATCACGTCTCTCGCCAAGGTCGCAGATATACTTACGGAGGCCAGGCGGTTCTGAGGAAGAGTGTCCCACTTGGGCTGCCATCAAGGGTAATAAAGCATAGAGGCGGGCCAGGGATGAGCTGCGCTATGTGAAAGTGCATATAACGCAAGAATTGACCGAATGTTGTAGTTTTAGCGTATTTTTAGCTGTTTGAATGGATAAAATCGATATAATTGATCTAAAATAGATAAAATTATGTAACTTTACATAAGTAAATGATGACAGAATTTTCAGGGTAAACTTTTTTTTCTATTTTTATTAATATGGTTCATGCAGATCTGGCAACCCACAGCCAGGAACTTAAAGGGGTAGTTCACCCTAAACTGAAAATGTACTCACTTAATAATTTACTCACCTTGGTGTTGTTCTAGTGCCTTATGCCCTTCTTTCTGTTATGGACCACATAAGGTGTATCAAAAAAAAAAGGTCCTGCTAGCGCTCATCCATATAATGGCATTTAATAGCGACCAGCATCAAGCTTTTTTAAAAAGACGGAAAAGTATCACAAAATGATCCCATGTGTTGTATATTCCAAGTGTTCTGGAGGTATACAATATGCAATTTAATGTATTATTCTTACGTTGAATAATGAAAATCCTTACGTTGGTCATTGGTCTTCAGTGCACAGCTATGGGATGTGTGCGTGTGTGTTACACTGTTAGCTCTGCAGTTCACTCCGTCTCAGCCAGAAAAAGCACACAAGTTGTGAGAAATTAAGATTAACAAAAGCGCAACACAAAATACAACGCCTAGAAATCCCCCAAAAATGATCCGTCTACTTTCTTCACTGAGAACAATTAAGCTCAGTTTGTCTGATGACAGTCAAAATGACAGTTGACAGATGTGAACGCGATAACTTCTTGTTATGACGAACACAACTGATTTATTCAACTCAAAGAAGGATTGTATTTCGTGTCGTGATTTCTCTCAACTTGTGCGCTTTTTCTGGGCAAGACGGAGTGAACTGCAGCGATAACAGTCACACAAACGTGCACGTCGGGTAGCAGAAAAACACCAAGGTGAGTAAATGAATGACTTAATTTTCATTTTAGGGTGTACTATCCCTTTAACACTGACGGGGCCTTCTGCAACCCCTCCAATCAGCAATCGCTCGCCCTCAGGATATAAACCCAATGGAGAGGTTTAGGTTGCTTTGTGCCATAACATATGCTCAAACGTATAGATGAAACATTGATATGGATTTCAGGGTTTTGATGTGGGGCGTTTTCAATGAACGGGCCACATTTGCAGCTTTTCCTGTGCCACATTTATTCTATTTAATCTTCATTTGTTGAGAAAGTGTTTTGCAAAAAAGAAGGGGAGACAAAAGAAAGAGAGAGAGAGAAAGAGAGCCTGAGCTGGCCTTACCATGATAATCTAATCCCTGTTCAGAAGGCTTTTTTTAGAGAGCAAGTTAATGCCTTCAGATTATAGTTCAGCTCTAGACCACGCCAAGCACACTAGTGTATCTGCAAGCCACTTACTGTCACAATATCACTTCTACAGTCACACAAAGAAAATGAAAAACAAGACAACTGTGATAACAGTGTTATGATAGTTAACTAAAACAACATTTCTCATTTCAATTTAGTGTAACCGAATGTAAACTTAATAAGTAAAACTGAAATTAAATTCTCAGAGAATATCATGACCTTACAGGAGTGAATGTGTGAAGCTTAAAAAAAGGATACAAAAGAACCATACATTTTGACTTATGCAGTATATTCCACTATATTACATTTTGATTCATGGACAAATCATTAAGACCAGTTTTGTAACTAAATCAACTGATTCATTAAAAAGATCTGATACAATAGAATGATTTGTTCTCAAAACAGACATCGCTTCTTCTAAACTTCAGCCTGTTACCCTATAGCTTCAGTATGACATCAAAAAAATACACTTTTTAAATATAATTTTAAATGACATGGTCATTTAAGGTGAGTAAATGATGACATATTGCGACAAAAGGGTTTTATATGTTTGATTGTATGGCTTTTCTGTGAATTTAATTGCAGTTTGGAGCAATCAAATTATAATAGATTGCATTCAAATCAGTGAGCAGCAAGATGTTAATCTGGTCAAGACCAGACAAAACTTATTTGTCTGTTTGAGTGTGTATGTGTGTGTTTCTTGGACCAACTGTGTGGCCGCATAGGTGTTATGTCATACTGCCATCAGGAGTGCTGCAGAGGCTCGGGCTGATATTACATAAGCATTACTGCTGGTGTCCCTCTCTCATCTCTCTGTCACTGCTGTCACACAAACACACACACACACACACACACACACACTTGCATGCTTTGGCTTGCACCTAAATCCACCTGTGGACACATAGAGGCATTTTCCATTTATTCCAAACAAATTTACAGTATATGACAATTCGCCACATTTAAATATCTGTATGAATTATGTACACTATAATGTCATCGTGATGATATGGCGGCCAGCTGCCTGTCTTATCACTTTATAATCTCTACAAAAAGTAATCATATTCTTTATCACTATCTTTGTCTTGTTTGCCAATAAAAATACCACAACATTTTTTTAATAAAATAAGGTAAGTGTTACGTGTTCCACGTATAAAAGAAAGTCACAGATGTTTGGAATGATATGAGGGTGAGAAATTGATGACAAAATCATTCCTTTAAAGTATTTTTTTTTTTTTAAAGTAAAAGAAATACTGATGGAATCCTAATGAATCTAAGAATGAAATAATACGATTTTTTTATTTTTAAATGTGAAGTAATTTAAATAAACTTACCTTTCAAAAATAAATGTAATTCATTATTTGATTTGACTGTGAAATATTTGAGTAAATGAAATAAGTTACTGGATTCTTAAGTATCTTTTTGGCTACTTTGTAGTTTTACAAGAATCATAGTTATTAGCAACTTTTACTCTACATCACTACATTTTTTCATATGTAGGATACTCTATCTTCACTCCAATACATTTGTATTGAGTAATGCAATTACTTGTTACATTTTGCATGGCACCCAACTTTTTCTACAGCAGTTTAAATCTGCCTCAAAAGAAGTGATATCGCCATCTACAGGGCATTGAATGTACTACATCTTGTGTGTTTTGCCCTTTTCTGTTGTTGTAAGATTTGTTTAAACTAAATCTGAGGTTTAAACTTGGGTCCCGTTTACACATGGTATTAAGATGGGATTTTGTCGATCGGATCACAAGTGCACAACACTAAATAAACGGGGTCTAAAACGTTTTGAGCTTGTCCACTTTCGACCACTTCCAGAGGCCAGATTGCTTAAGTGTAAACGCTCATGTGGTCGAAAGCGTGGTCTTGTGGCTGTCAAAGCAGAAACTAAAGCTACTGCTCTCTGTACGTTTTTCCGTCGTCTCTGGGCGCGTTCATTTAAATTGCGCAAGCTTATTTTGTCCATTAGATCAAAAGATCTGAAAAAATATATATATATTTACCCGCCCATAGACCCTCCCTCTAAGAAATCAGGACAGAAGCGGCTAAAAGTGAACAAAAGACACAGATTAAAATACCAGATGTAAACAGGAATGTGTCTCCCTTGGTGATTCAAGCGACCAAAACGCATCTTTATACCAGGTGTAAACAGGCCTTAGTGTAAAACAAGTGAGTTTTTTTTTTTGTTGTTCTAATTTGTTTCAACCAACACAAACCCTTTTCATTGATATCATCACTCAGGATTTCCAGATTCTTTAGTCAGACATCATGCACACTGGCAGGAAAATAATCCCTCGCTTATTGCTTGTGTAACCGTGTTCTGGCTTTATAGGGAGTGGCGTTCTGTAGTGACGGCGCTGGGAGGTCACGGAGACTCGCGCATCTGCAATCTCTACTGGAGAAACGGTGGTCTGATAATACTGATGACAGTGATCTGAGGCCATTATCAATCCATTCATTAGCTGAATTCTGGCTGAGCTTGAAAAACTACTGCTTTGTGAAGAAGTCACTGCAGCGGTGTAATCTTATTAGCAGATGAGCATCATACATCAATAACACACACATTCTACTGTTGGATTTGGTTTGTGATGCGGTTTCAAAACCTACAGCTCCTCTTGCTCGGCCTCTAGTGGTGTTTGGTATTTTAGGATTGATCAAACACACACACTGACATGCAACATGTTTAATTGGCACGGATGCAACAATCAACATATGTGCACGGGGCACACACATACTAGCACACACACTGTTTGGCTCATGTTGTATGGTTCAAACCAGGGTGTGTTCGAATAACCATATGTGTGATGGACTGGTTTAGCTCTGTTTTTCACATGAGAATTTACACACATGGACTTTTTCTTTTTCTCTTCCACAAACACTGGCTCAGAGCAGAGGAGTAGTGTCCAGAGCATGGGGCGTTTGTGCTGAGCTGGACTAGCCGTCAGGTTGAATAAGCGAGCAGACAGTTGATTCGCCATAGCCATTCATCAGCCAGAGAAAAGAGAGGAGGGGAATAATGGAGCTCTCGCTCAGGGCTGTCTCTCAGATACGGGCCTGTATGTGTGCTGCTGTTTCTTTCCACTGAAAGCTGGCCGTCTTTGTGCGTGTTTTTATGCCTATGCATGTTTTTACGGGCACATGTGTTGTTGCTTATGTGTCGGTGGCGTGTAAACATGTCTCATAAAGATGTGACATCATTTCAGCAAAGACTTTCCTCAAGCATATGGTTGGTAATTAATCATTGATCCTTTAATTATGATTTAATTACTTCAGCAGTAGTATGTCACAGAAGTACAGTACTAATAAGGATAAATAATATATTTTGCTAAGCATATTTGGGTAGCATAAAGTATATGCTTAATATGGTAATGTAAATTGTTTGGTTTTATTTAAAGCTACACTGTGTATTTTTTTAAGTTGATTCTTAGCAAAAATTTTGTTCTTTCAAAATTATATGTGCTCATTAATGTATAATTATTTCTACTAACTAATCAAGTATTCTCGTAAGCGTAGAATCTGCCATTTATAATACATATGTGTGTGCTGCTCGAATGGCGGAAGCCATGTTGCGCCTCCATCTTGAAAATACATTAGCCAAAGAGGGACATACCTGGAAATTCAAGCTTTGCTTTTCGCGTTTTTACACTCAGTAGCACCGTGACGAATGCGAGGGGGAGATTACTCGCGACTGCTGGCATATTTGAAATAATACGGCCATCGTAGGAGTTAAAACGCCCTCGGAATGGGAGGGGCTAGAAAGTAATATTCAGTTGGTAGTCATATACAATTTCACTTCTAGATGGGAGTAATTCCTACACAGTGTAGCTTTAAGTAAATAGCTGATTTTTTTTTTTTACCGTTCAAAACTTTTGGGTCAATACGTAAAAAAAAATATGTAAATGAGTATTTAGAGATATAGAAAATAGAAATACAGTGATTTAAAAAATGACAGTAAAGACATTTGTAATGTTACAAAAGTTAAACTAAATGCTTTTTTCTACCTTCTATGAATAAAAAAAAAACTATTTTCAACATTGATAATAATTCAAAAAAAATCTTGAGCACTGAATCAGCATGATTTCTGGAGGATCATGTGACACTTAAGACTGGAGTAATGATGCGGAAAATTCAGCTTTGCAATCACAGGAACTACATTAGAAAATATGTTCAGATATAAAACTGTTCTTTTTTACTGTATTTTTTGATCAAATAAATGGCTTGGTGAGCATGAAACATAAAACAAATATCAACCCCAAACTTTTGAATAGTAGTCTATTTTATTATTATTATCATTTTACTTTTCACCCCTGCTAATATTTCAGATTAGAAACAGAAATGTTTTAGGAATCATTACACAACAACAATAGTGAAAAAAAAAAAAATAATAATCTGTCCAATCTGTGGAAAGTGACTTTAATTCAGTTCTATTCTCACAAAAAAAAAACTTTTTTTATGGAAGACTTGCAAAATAGTGCATGACCGTTTTAGGGTGTTAAGCTGTCCTATCTGGAGCTTGACTATCCCCTGATCATAATAAATTGTCATTGTGTAGTGATTCTTTAAACATACTTATTTGAACTCTTTGCTGAAAATAAGGGCATACAGTGCCGAAACAGCGATACGTGAGAGTGACTAAATAATGCCTTCCTTTAAAATGAGTAAATCGATTCAACTATGTGGAAGATGCCTACATTATACAGTGTATGTAACCACAGATGTGTATTACAAATGGCAGCTACTGTAAGAGTTGAGGCAGGGGTAACAGACAAGTAAAAATAAAAGGTTCCTCAAGAAACTGAAATGAACTGTGGGTGCATCCTATCCTGTGGTTTGAAATCACTAGAATCATAAACGCTCAATCATAACCGCTGTCAGCAACTATGGGGAAACCATAGGGGGAAACGTATTTTTGAAGAACTCTTGTTGTAAATCTTGTTTTATGCCTACTGTATGTAACGTGGTCAGGCAACAGTTAAGTAGTGTTCATTGTGTCTTCATTTCAGAAACACTGCAGAACAAAGGAGCCCTTCACCCTGTGCAAGCTGTATCACTAAGCTTTACATTTCAGCTGAATAGAAACGTTTGTGCTCTTTCTAGGTTCAGTTTTTATCATATGACCACATCTGTACTCGCATTCCTCATTACACAGACTTTAACTTTGCTGGACTTGACATTTCGTGTAGCATGTCCAACCGAGCCCGTTTCTTCTTGGCTCCTCTCGTTCCTTGGTTTCAAACCTGGGGGAGTTACTTTTGTTGTAGACACCAGAATATTTTCCGCAATTTAACATGACAAGGTTAGCCTCAGCACCTGCTATCATGCTTGCAAGTGCAAACATGAACCAGGGTCCCCTTTTTATTGCAGCTGTAATCAGCAGTTGATGGTACCAGGCAGGATCTACTTCGAAATGGGACCGGGAGGGACTTCCCTTTGTCTTCCCCAACCAGACATGCTTCAGACAGGCCTCTAGCGTAGGATGGACCCCTTCATCCAACAATGGCCATGTTGGACTCCCC
>JARPMJ010007712.1:0-40688 GCA_033366665.1 Phoxinus dragarum | reverse complement strand
AAGTTTACCTTAGATCAGGCATAGTTAAAACTATGGATATGCGGTCTACTCCCTTCTGCTGCTTTCATTATTACATTAGAGTTTTTTTTAATCCTTGATAATTTTACTAAAGTATTATTTCAAATTTGCGCATCCATTTTGAAGACGCGTCACGTCAAAACCTTTATATACTGTCTATGGTCAAAACACGTGATGTCACCACCTAACGCAAATACGACGCATGCGCTGTCAGCGCGCTTTGGCACATGCGTTTCAACCTCATTTCCTGTTTACCGTGGCGTCGACGTCATATATATGCCACTAACCAATGAGAAGCGTTACGGGCGTGCAGCCCGCCCCAGGTGCGGCCCCGCCTTGATTGACCAATGACAAGCGTTGTGGGCGGGGCTGCACGTGCAGCCCCGCCCCAGGTGCAGCCCCACCCCGATCTGCAGGCTGCAGCCAGGTGTACTTGGTTCCATCACTTCAAGTTGATAATTTGTTATACACCACTAGAGGCAAGCTTGATCTCAAATCACATCACATCACATCCGGTACCAGCTGAAGGAGGCGGGGGGAACTGGGAAGTCATATTGGCTGGTCAGTCGTGAGTCTGTTGTATTTATTTGAAAGTATTTATATGGCCTAAGTTGATTAAGTTGACGTCATGTCTATATAGCTTTGTGATGAAATGTGTTCAATTAAAATGTTGACGTTGTGTTGTGGGTTTTGAAGATGTTGTTTTATTGACAGCACATTGATAATCCTACAGTAAGTTATAGTTTTATTTGATATATTGTCGTATGTTGTACATAAATGGCTTTATCATTGCAGTGGCGAGCACAGCTATGGCTCGGACTCTGTTTGGCGGTGCTTTATCAGCTGTTATTCCCCTAAATGCCAAGGATATTAGGTAATTATATAAAACAGCATGTTTCACACGTAGAAATCTATGTAACGTTAAGTTAACTAGTGTAACGTTATTTCCAAAGTCAACGTAACGTTAACTTACACGTCACAGAACGTCAATTCGATATTAAAAATTTTCTCGATTGCTAACACACTGATTCAGTTGGTTTACTGATTCAGATTCACACTTGCTAAGCCATTCATTCATTTCTCAAAACAAAGGCCATTTCTCTAAACGTTTAACAAATGTCTCCTGTTTTCACACACACATTTTAATATTCTGAATGATTTGTGCAAAGCTGTAACGTTACACAAAAATGCCCTCATTTTACACAGTTTTAACCATGTTCTCATTCATAAAACACATAATATAATTAACTCAAGCATCACAATGTAAACTCACAAATAGCACACATTTATCCATGAGTAAACATTATTAATCACCTGTGCTCCTATTTATATAATCATGAGATTCTGATTAGTGTGCCCTCAGGTTTGCTAACTTCATTTTTAATCATGTATAAATATGTGCTTTTGCATCTTAACACTGGGGTGAGAGAGAGCTGAAAGAATCATCTGCAGGGTCTTTACTACAGTAAAAGTATAGTATACACAGTAACAGTACTTTAGATGAGGGAACTTTCACTATTCTATATTCAGTAAAATGTAGCACACGTACACCCTCAAACTCATGATTGCCAAATTAAATTTTTTAGCCAATTTGTTTGAATTAGAGGAAGACCAAGAAACTGCTATAGTACTGTAATGAAATTTGACCGAAGGTGCAGAGGATGCTGAAAGTATATTTTTATTTACTCTACTATACTGTAATTGACACGACAGTATACTGTATTGTTGAATACCGAGTATATATTTACTTTTTTGGTATTTTAACTTTTCTTTCCTTTAAAATTATTTTACAGTTGACAGCATGTGTAATGAAAATGAACTTCTAAAGCTCATTGTTTTATTTTACTGTATCTGCACTCTTTCATTTGCGTTTTATGCTGTATTAGACATTGAGCTGTAAAATAATTCCCAAGAAGAGGTTTTTGTTGCAGTAATATGAATCAATCTCACTAGTGTTCACTGGACAGGAAGATAGTCTGTGTATTTGTTAGGTTTTGAATGTCATCTGAGGCCAAATTTTGATTCTGGCAATAGAGAATATGTTTTTGACTTAAACATTTGATTTTGATGCGACAGTTTGAGATTTGTACAAGTTGGTGTGTAGTTCTGAGCTTGTGTTTATAGTTGTGAGAAAATGGTAAATTGTTTCATGAATTGTGTTTTAGCAATTGAGAAAAACTGTAATACGTCAGTTGCTTTGCAACTGCAAACAGCCCACAGATGAGTAGTATTAAATTAACTATATTAATTGGTGAAAAAACCTGGTTGTTTGTGATCATTCATATAAAAAAAGTCTGATTATTATCATATTAGCCGCCATCTTTTTACAACCACTCGTGGGTTTTCATGTTGTGAATTTAATTAAGCTTGAGTTAACCTAATTTGTATAGGAAAAACCCATCATTCTCTGTCCTACTGTCTGCAGTGAACTGAGGCAGATCCCTGATAATCAAGAAGTGTTCGCTCACTCTCAGACAGATCAGAGTATCATCATTGAACTGCTGGAGTACCAAAGCCAAGTGCAGGATGCTGAAGCAGCCAGGTAACATGTACAAGCTTGGATATAAAACACATAGGACCCTGGTGTTATAGAAAACCAAGGGCCCCTTTCTTAGTAGACTTATCTTGGTTCCACAATGTTTTCCACCAAAGAAATCTTTTTCTTTCTTTCTTTTTTTTAATCAAATCAAAATGGCTGCAACACTGTCTACACTGTAGACTCCTTAAACGCATTAAAGTAAGCGTTCCAAATTAATTTGTTGTCTGTTGTCGGTAGCTCAAGCGCGCAGATCGAGTGTGTCAGAAACAGAACGTAGTATCCGTACTAACTGACGGTGACCTGGTGGGTTCAATGTGCTTTTGATGAGCCGTTCGCGTCCATTGTGGACAGAGTGTGACCAGTCAGTTTACACCAATGCTACTTGAGTACGTTGTATCATTTTCATAGCAACGACTATTTACTTTAGCGTCAGCTCACTGTAGCGCAACTGCTGCACTTCCAGGGATAGCCAAACAGACTTTTAATCACTCTTAAAGCTAGATCTGATCAAGTGGTATTCACCAGATGTTGTATAGATCATACAAGCTTGTCTCATGCTTTTTTGCTTAAAGGTGAAGACCCAACTCTATGCATGTTTTGTAAGATTCCCCTCTCTGATAAACATATTTTATTGGACTGTCTGTCCTGGGTTTAATACAAGTAGAATGGTTATTTAATAAGTTATTTCACTTAAGGACTTATTTAGTAAGATTATGCCTGAAAAGTTTTGGGATTTTTTTATCATGTTATTTAAAAATATATATAATACGACTTGTGTTTGTGTGCTTGGTTTTATTGTATTTATATGATATTTGTATTTTTTTAACTTGAATTTTGCCATAAAAATAGCCTTCGATGCTGACATGGCATAAAAAAAAACAATCTACTGTATCTATCCAGGGATAGCAACTAGCATTGAGCGTCTAGCATTCAGTCACAGTGGCCTGGTTTCACAGGGTCAGGATTAGGCTTTAGTTGAATAAGGACATTTAAATAGCTTTCTTTTAAACGTGCCTTAGAAGAAGAAAAAAATATTTCTGGTGTCCATTTTGAGACAAAACAATAGCATTAGCCTACATATTTTAAGTTAATACAGCTCAAATGTGCATTTTTGTCTGGGACTTGGCTTGACTTGTCTGTGAAACCTGGGTTAAATATCACAGTGTTTTTATATATATATCACAGTGTTTTATTAATATAGTGTATATTCATGGCCTTTCTGCTCCTTAGAAAAAAACGAATATTTCATTATTTCATTCTTTAAATAAAAAAATACAGTAAAATAGAAATATTCAACAAACTGCTTTCTATTTTAATATATTTGAAAATGTTTTTTTTTTCTTGTGAAACTGCATTACTCCAGTCTTCAGTGTCACAAGATCTTTCAGATCTCATTCTAATATGCTGATTTTGTGCTCAAGAAACATTTCTTATTAATATTACCGGTAATAGCTAAAATGGTTGAAATGTGTGGATGTTTTTTATCAGGATTTTTTGATGAACAGAAAGATTCAAATAGAAATATGAAATGATAGGCTAAATAGAAATTATTTGAAGTTATTTAAAATGGAAGTGAAGTTATAAACTCTTTTAAAAGTTTTTATTGCACATTTTGCACATTTACCATCCAACACAGGGAGCATTCCTATGTCATAAGGCACACCCCACTTACTTCCAAAAAAGCAAGATTTAAAATGGAAATGAACTTGGACTCATGAATTAAATATCAGGACACCACTAAAATGGTCAATATTTTGACGTAGAGGAGCATGTTTTCCATCTTTCTACATAGTTTTTTTTATTATTATTCTCACAAAGGTGGTTTTACATTTCTTCCATTTACATGTGTGAATATGATATTTTCCCCACCAACATTAGTCAAGTCACCTTTATTTATATAGTGCTTTTTACGATACAGATTGTTTCAAAGCAGCTTTACAGTGATAATAGGAAAATAAATGCTACAAAGAAAAATGTTTTAGCTGTACAGCAGCTCTAGAAGTCACTTGTTCTCATTCACTGATAATTGCGTGGATTCCGTATTTTTACACACAGGAGAACTTCTCACGAATAACCTCCACCTAATTAATTATTTAATTATTTCATAATGAATATAGATAAAAATAATTTCTCTGGTCTGTATTGTGACAGGTATCACTTTGAGGACGTGGCTGCCAGTAATAAGGCGGTAGAGAATGGCGCCTGGGAGGTCAGAGGGCTGGAGCAGCTCTCCCAATCAGAGCTGTCAATTCAGGAATGCAGCTCTGCCTGGCTGCTGTCAGGAGCTCAGCTGGTCTCTAAATTCAATGAGGAGGTACATCTGTGATCCTTTTTACAATTCCTATTACTAACTTGTATTTCTAGTGGAAATGTTATTGTGTCCCAGTCAGGCGACACTAAATGACCATAATTATTTTGCAAAAAACAAGTGCTGCGTCCCGATTCGCCTAATTATACTATGCCCTAAAAATGGGTACTGTTTTTGGGAAGAAAAAGTACATACTTTTGAGTGTGTAGCAGAAAAGCTTTGGGACATACTACTTCCAGTACTGCGGGAAGTAGAGGTGCTGTGGGTGACGCAGCATCCCTTGGAGTGGAGCCCCCGAAAAAGTGTGTGTGGGGGGGATGTTTAAAAATAAATACCGTATTTTCTGGACTATAAGTCGCATCAGTCAAAAAATGCGTCATGAAGAGGAAAAAAACATATATAAGTATTTAGAAATGTATTTCACAAAATCCAAGACCAAGAACAGACATTTAATCTGGAAAGGCACGTTATTCAGCTCCACGTCCGGCATGTTAACGTAACACAGGGTTTCCCGCAGCACTTTGGAACTAAGCAACACACGCCTGCCGCCTTAGATACGTCGTTAACAAAACGTATATGAGCGATATCCACTGTGTTACCCTGTCCTGTTTAGAGCTTAGATTCTCTGCCCGAGCCCGATATTTCCCACCGCTATACTCGGGCCGGACCCGTGATCTAGACGCGGAATTGATCAGTTAAACTTAAGAACTTATAGGCTACACGATGATGCATATAGCCTACCTACTATTTAGCCCCAGGAAATCAATTAATAGCGTAAATATCACCTCTTTATGGAAGAGTTTGTTTTTGGAAGATACATTAAAAATGCAGTTAGCTTCTGTGTACAGACCTACAATGCATGGCATAAAATGTGGTTAATAGTGGATAATTTGACGCGCTTCCGTGTCAAAGTGTCTGTTATCAGCGGCTTCTGTTCCTTTGTGCCCAGACATTTTAGAAATCCCGACCGGCTGATGTTTTACGGCCATGTCCGGAATAAAGAGTAGGCCTGTAGTATGTATGGTAAACCTATATAGCTACATGCAGTTAGGATGATATTAAAGGACATTAACCGTGATATATATGGCCAATATTGCCAAAATCTTATAAGTAATTTATTTCTTGCGTGACCTGTAAAGTCACGTCCACAAACCTCTTGCGTATTGTTTGGTCACACCACAAGATGTCACTGTGGCCTCAAAGCTTCAGCAGTGCCACTCTGAGCTCGATTGCTATGTCTGAGGTAAAACATGCCCCTGTGGAAATTGCAGTAATTTGCAAGAGACAACTTCTCACTTTGAGCACACAAGTATGTGTGTCGTTTTTTTTCGAAGGTAAACAAAACAACAGATCAATGGCGCTGACCAGCGTCCCACGTCATCACGCCTTCCGAACATTTAAAGGGACCGCGATCCATGAACAGTTATGTAGAAACACAGTGTAAAGAACTACACTTAATAACAAAGGTGAATTATGTCTGTCACATTCACTACACCCCCCTCATTAGCATAAAGAGCAATACATGTATAAATCAATAAATAGATGCATAAATAAATAAATGTAGACATAAATACATACATAAATAAATGTGAAAATAAATAAATGCATAAATAAATAAATGTGGAAAAAATATAATTATACATAAAATAAGGAAATAAATATATAAGCATATTTGTTTTTTTCATTTATTTATTAATTTTTAATTTCTGCAGGTTTAGTCCTCCATGCAGATCATAGTATGCGAATTGGGACTCAGCTTAGGGTTCTGAGAAACCTTAGTTAAGCAACTGTATGACTGCTAACACTATACTGACTGTAATTTTTTTTTTATGTTAAAATGTGTGCCTTTTATCAGCTTGAATTCATTTTTTTCACAGGCCAAGAACACTGTGAACATTCACCTGTGCTTGTTCCGCTTGCCACAGTACACTACTGACATCTTAGTGACATTCAACGATCCTGTTTGCATCAAGTGAGTTAGTTAAACACATAGAGGTTAAAGTCCCTCCACTCTTAAATTTTCCCCATACACTGGAGGATTACCTACATGTCTTAAATTAAAAAATAATTATTAATAATTTATTCACATGGTGTTTATAGATGAAATATAGTCAGGATCTTAATACGAATATCATGAGTTTTGGTTTTCAAATCTTCTGTCTCAGTCCCCTCAGCAGCAGTGCCGTTGGAAATGTGGCAGCTACACCGTGGACACTACAGGACTTCCAGGGTGTTCTGCAGTCCTTCTGTCTACTTGACCCTGGAGTGTTTGGGTAGATTCTTCATGCATATGTTTAATCACAAGAAAGTGATTACTTTTTTTCCAGAAGATTTTAATATTATGCATTTACAATGACTGAACGAGTTAAAAAAACTTATGAAATATTTTCCTTGTAATGCAAGGTTTAGCATTTGTCTAATTTATAGATGGTGTTCAAATAAATTGAGAATCTTGAATTATTAAAAAGTAAAAATAAGTGAAATTCTTAATAGTGCTTCTGAATCCTTCTCAAGTTGAAAACCAGCATTTATTACTCAATGCAAATTTATGCTGATTCATTCAGCAGCATTTCCTTGGACTTTTCTTAATATTATCAAAGGTTTGCAGTGATCTTTGTCTTGTGTATGCTGATTCAAACATCTCTATTACTTGACCACAAAACTAGTGTTTAACAACTTTACTGGAAGTGTGTTGAAACTCAGGTTTTTCCTTAACTCTGAAATGTAAGACACTTCCACACATTCATCACCTTAACTCGGGTTTTTCCTTAACTTTGAAATGTTAGACACTTCCACACATTCATCAACTTTCTTATCATTGTGAAAGAGTGAAAACACTCTTGAGACAATGATCCTTTTTTTCTTTTGACCAAAAATGTCACAGACCATGTGATATTTATTTTAAAGAAAAATAGCACATCAAAACCTTTCACAAAAAAGTTAGGTTTTAAATTATAAACCAATAGGTATAGTGAATCAAATTAAAAACAGCATGTTTTGTGGCTTAAGTGTAACATCTTCATAAATCCATTTAAAATGACCATGGGACCAGATGATTAACCATAAAAAAGAGGTTTAGCATTATTTCCATGCTGATATGATATCGCTTTGATTAATAATGACATACAGACATTTTTAAGAGTGAATTAAATGTGAAAACATGTTTTGTGTATTATCAGTGGTGTATTCCATACTTAAAAGACAAGGACATGTTGCAGTGCTATTGTCATGTAAATAGAAAATAGAATAATCATTCTTTTAAAAAATAATTTATTTTCAAATGATATACTGTCATATGTTACAGACCAAATATGTACCTACTACCTACCTATATATGAAAAAGTCTCTTAAGTAATTTAATGCAGATAATTAGTTACATTAGTAAAAGCATCTACTAAATTTTACATTAGTAATTTTTTACTAATTTTACATTAGTAAAAGCATCTCTAAAGCATCATACACAGGTTCATACACTTTCAGTAGAGCACAATTAAGGCAAATGGTGACCATTATTCTGTGTCCCAGTGAATAGTGTCTAATTGTCCTAATATTCTAGGACATTTAAAGGCATCACCAAACAAGACAAAAAGAGTTTCTGATGTTAAGTTTTAACCATTCAGCTTGAGTTCTACCTCATTCTAACTACTCAAAAGTAAGTCTTTGTCCTTAAAGTCATGATTAATGATTAGCAGCAAGATTATTACAGCTGTCAAGTCATTCACAAAATGAAAAGACTTTGTGTTCCTGTCATTCTATCACAATCTGTGTGAGAACTAAACATTTACAGTACTTCATGTGATTTATACTACGATAATACAAAACAGTTCAACTGATTCTGATCCAGTGCAGTGGATCACATTTAATCTTTAGGAAAGTGTTCAAATATATACAATATTTTTTTTAAAGAACTAATCATTCAGTCAACACCCTTGGAACATGTCACCGAATCAGGATTCAGGAAATGAATTAGCATAATCAAAATGCACACAAAACTTACAGTAACTTTGATTCAACCAGTGAGTGAAGATATATTATGTTTTCATTAAATCTTTTGCAAAACTTTGCTGGAGTGATATATAAAATGTTCCATCCTTCTAACTGTAAAAACAAGTTGCTGCCTTAAATTAAAGGGCCCCTATTATGGATTTTTGAAAATGACCTTTCATATAGTGTGTAACATAGCTCTAAGTGAATGAAAACATCCTGCAAAGTTTTAAATCTGAAAGTGCACCGTATATAAAGTTATTGTCTTAAAAGTAAGAGTCGACTCGGAGTCAATGAAATGAATTGTTTTTCCAACGAGTCATAAGCCGTTTTGTCGGGACGTCAATACTTGCGATAAAGGTTCGGGTTGAATAAGTAGTAACGTTTGTTCTTCTAGTGTTTCATCATCGGACTCGCGCTCGCATTGATATGGTCAAATCGACGTCATTGTTTGTTACTGTGTTTAGTTTACGGTGTAGGAAGCCTCAGGACATGCAGAGCTGTCGTTGTCATAGATATTATATAGAGACTAGATGCCCTATTGGCCGCTGGGCACTGAGAAATACGGCCGCCATCTTAAACCGGTCGTACTCCTACTTTCGTTGCGTTGCAGCAGTTAGATTCCAGAGCATTGTGGAGCATTTTCCTGTTCTAATCGGCGGACCATCGCAAATAGGGCCCAGGATTACTTTTCACAAGTACATTTTAACATTACCGTACTATTGGTTGTATTTAGTGAATAGAATATTACCAGATAATTGAGAAGGAGCAAGGATCTTTGATATTACTGTACTGAAATCGTAGCCCGCTAACGTTAGCTAGGCTATGTTTACTGCACCAGCCGGTGTTCACCCGGCATGGAGAGGTGGGGTAAAGTGATAATTACAATAGCTTCTCGGTTATCAGATACAAGCATTCAACAGCCATGTAGTATAAATATATAAATATAGGTTATTTGTGTTTGCGCACGTGATATCAGGAAGCAATGTAATAACGTTACCTCTGTGTAATACACACATGACTGCGATGTGCAAATCGAGTGTGTGTGTGTGTGTGTGTGTGTGTGTGAGAGAGAGAAAGTGTGTGCGTCACAAATCATTATTGTTTCTTCAACTTATTAAAATATCTTACTTTACTGCAACTATCTGTTTCTGCTTCTTTATCATATGTATAGTGTGTGATTTATAAAATACCTTATATCCTACATCACATGTACGTCTGGTCACTTTATATCTTATATCAGAATATTATATTATTGTTAAGCCTACTATGAATATTAAAATACGCCAAACCTTGTGTCCTGTATCATAGCTACATGAATGACCTTTGCAGAAAAAAAACCCAGTGTGAAATTCAGTGAGGTATGATTAATTAAATGCGCTGACAGCTCATTGCACCTGCCATACAGATTACACTAAGTGGAGCAGGTGACCGGTCTAAGATGGCGGCCCCACGGCTCGGCCGCGCTAGTAGGCAGTAGCGGTTGATAGGGCGTCTATCGTCGTTGTTATGGCAATGGGAGTTTTTGTTTTCAACGCGTGCTGTACGTGGTAAACCAATCACAACAGACTGAGCTGTCAGGCCAATCAGAGCAGAGTAGCTCGCGGAAAGGAGGGATTTAGAGAGATTGATTCATTTAACTAGTCATTTGAGAATCATTGAAAATGTGGTGAATGGTGATGTGCAAATGTATTATTATGAGACAATGAAACAGTTTTGTTTACCTTTGCATGTTGTAGGAGACTCCAAAACAACATTAGGAAACTTTAAAATATCATAATAGGGGCCTTTTAAGTAAGTTCATTTTAAATTACCGTACATTAAACTGACTTTAAATTTTTTTTTTAAATTAATAACTTTTTATTAAAATATGAAGTTATGAAAATTGCTTAACTTAATTTGATGAGTTAAAGCAATCTAAAAACTTATGTTGTCATAACTTATTAATCATATAATTTTTTATAGTGTACATACAGTACACCTAAAGGAGTTATATGGTTAATTCCAGTCCTGGCTTTTTGGTCAATGCAGCCTTCCAGCTGTGCTATTCCACCATATAGTAATGGCTCAAGTTTAACACATCACTGCGCAGCTCCCATAGTGCATCATTTTTGTTGCATAGCAACATTGTTATATCAGAAAGTACTTCCAGTAGAAGGTTGCCAGTTGAAGATTAATGCTTAATAAAATGTTTTAATAAAAGAAAAATCTTAATATTTTTATGTAGTAACTGCTTTATAAAAGCAATAAGGCACTTGAGGCCATGCTGCATTGAAAGTATAGTCACTCTGCTGTGCGTTGTATGACTATGTTCAAAATATAGCAAGGGCCTTTCATACCTTAGTGCTTGATTGCTTCTTTAATCAGGGAAACATCAGTTGATATTTTTCTGATTCAGGCAATAGCAAAATGCTAGCTGTGGCTATGGTACAAAGTGCGCAGCTCATTCCACAAAAACAGAGAAATTATGGTATGAGGTCCGAGTCGGAAGTAGGAGGCTCCGAGACCTTTATACAAACCAGTCATTCCTTCCTTCTTCAATGTCTTAGAGAAACAGTCCATGAAACCTCTGTACAATACACCCTGCATGATAAAAGTACAGAGAGTGAGATAAAGGCCTTCTATTACCAGTTTTAGCACTTTGTAAGTGAAACTGGATATATGCAAGTGTGTAAATGAAACCAAGGACACAATTTGAAAATAATTACAGTAAACGTTTGTAAACAAATTTCTGTATGTTCTTGACAGTTGTCAAGAGATCACCTTGCCAAGATGATCCACAGGCTGGTTGTAGAGTCGAGTGCTGACTACATCAAAAGGAGTCATAGCTAATACAACTACTACACTGCTGATCATACCAGCACTCAGAGCTATTAACCAGCTGCCCTCAGAGAACACCTACAAATACAGAAAGAAAAAGAAACTGATTACTAACAAAACAGAGAGTGCTTTCACATTTCAACTGTATTGGGAGTGTTTTCCTCAACAGTTAATGGTTTTAATTGGAATAGGTAATGGTTAATTAAGCAATATTGCATTAAGCAATATATTTGGCCATTTCCTAGTTGTTTGGCTGGGATTACCAGTTTCATATTTCATTTCCTACGCTTTATAAATGACTTCCAAACTGAAACAGAAAACACCCTTTTGTTCACCAATCTGGACAACATGACTAGTTGTAACATTAAGTAACTCTCAAATAACTTCCACAATTAAATTATATCCATGGCAAAGCCTAAAGCCCTAAATTCAAGATGTTTACTTTAAACATGTCTTTCAGGACACAACTGTCCTTCCTTTGTTGACATATTTCCTTTTGAAACAAGAAGTTAGTCATTCAATTTTGGCTATAAACATACAATGTTGATTATGTAAAGAGAATATGCCAGCGGTGTGCTAGTAGTTGCTGTACAACACCATTGGTTCCTACAACATTTCTAGTAATGGGGCGGGGGATGCTCATTGTAGAGAGCATTGTATTGGACTCCATCAAATCTAACATACACTAATGACTACAACATTTTGTATTTATTTAATGGGGTCCTTACAAGCGAAATGGAAATCTCTACCAAGAGAATGTTTAGAAATTTTCAGAATTAATTAAGAGTTGACTGCCCAGAAAAAAAAAAGCAGATTTACTAAAACATTGGCCCCCCTGTCCTTCCCTACAAAGAAACATTATGATTGAGTTGGACTGCTAGGGCTACTTTACACAGTGTTTGGGGAACTGACAACCATATTTATTAAAAGTGTCCAGTTGCATAAACAGCCATTATGTCAAGACTTTGTCTTAAAAACTAGTATGACCAACAAGCAGCTAGTTAGGGAAAATCAATCTTACTGTTTTTGTGTAACTGACTTTTGTTTTTCTGTTTTTATGTAACTAACTTTTGATGACTAACTTGTAAGACTAGGCTTGGCGGTTTATGCAACCGGATCCTGGTGTTACTATCTACAGTTTAAAGGAGCCACTTCAATACTGTTTGTAAAAACAGGTCTAGCCCCTCTTCTCACTGTGAATAACTCCCAGTTGAAGTGAAATATGCTTACCTGTAGGTCAGTGATCAGCTCTTTAGAGGCAGAGAATGTAGAGAGCTGAGCAGCTGACCCCACACTGACCCTTGGGACCGCTGCGCTTGCTCCCCTCCACAAACCAAGAATTCCATACTGTTTGTGGATGGCCAATAATGCATGCATCATTCCCTGACAGAAATAATGGTAAAGATACAAAAAAAAGATATGACAAAGAGAAAATGGTTGTGGTTTTAGATTCAAGCTGGTTCCTATTACCACTGATGCAAACAAAACTGCCAAATGCAATGTGATTTAACATTACAAAAAATCTCTACAAGATCAAAGTTCTCACATGACATTTTTTTTAAAAAAATATGTTATCGTTGATGTTACTGTGAGGTCACCATTAACTTACCCTGTGCTTATACTGGTGTCCAACTGCAATAGAGGTAGTGGATTGACTTTGCAGATGTGTTTTTACCTGAAATAAATACAAATAGAGAGTAGGTTTCAACTGCTGAAAAACTAAAGATACTTGGTGCTTTTTTCCCATCTTGGAGCACCATCTACTTTCAGTGTTTGGAAACCAAAAGCATGGAAAACATTGATTCCTCATTATATAAATGATTTATTTATAACATAAATGTATTATTATTATTGTTGCGTGTTATGATAATCATAATTTAATACTTTATTATCTGTGTAATAATTAGTTCATTCATTATCCTATAATAGGCTGCATCTCATCTAATCAGAATACAGGCTCGAAAAAACTATCCGTTTCGTTCTCACCACTGATGCAGTCTGTCTCTTTGCGTGTTATGTAGTTGTCTAGTTTTAACACTTTTAGTAGGCTACTGCTGCGCGCCTGCACCCAGTGATTCCACTCTTATGTTCATCAGAATATGTCGTCAGTAAACACGTGCTTAATCCGTCGTTTACTAGACAGAAACGCAGACCGTACTCACCAGGTAAATAGGGCTGCCCATTACAGCGCCCACCACACCGGCGATAGCCCCGCACACTGTGCTTTTTGCAGCGCTGACCCTTCCGTCCGTGTGAATGTAGCCCAAGGACTCGATGATGGCGAAGGACCCCAGCCGGACCCCATTCATAAAAAACTGATAAACCAACCCGGGGACCAAACCTTTCTGAAGACCAGCCAGTCCGTCTATTTTGCCTATCGTATAAAAGGCGTGAAATACATTCCTGTAATACACCTGGTAGGTTCCTCGGGTTTTAAGCTCTCCTTGCAATTGCATTCGAGTTTTGACAACCTCCAGCGGGTTTGTAAAAAAACAAGCGCCACATGCAGCGACGCCGCCGAGAACGAAATCCATGTTGCAATCGCGTAATGCCCGGAAACCGGTGATGGACAGGCTGTTTAGTTTGACTTTAAACAAGAAACAGGCCTACTTTTTTCAGCAGCCCTCTGAATAAAAGAACATAAAAATAAAGTAGCCTACTTGTTAGGATAACTGACAAATAATTTTACAATGCCATTTTTAAGAAGGAGAAGTAATATCTTCTATAGGAGACGTAGTATCTTCTATAACCCTCCTGCCAGTCATGCGATGCGCGCGGACATTTTGCTGAGTATGAATGTCAGATTGCACTCGCCAGCGTCCGTCTATCATCCCAACACGGCCTTTTAGCCAATCAAAACAAAGACATTGGCCCCATCCTTTGTTGCATGTCCTGTGATTGGACGGTTGTAAATTACATCAAGTGACAACTTCAGGCGGTTGATGCGCACTCCAACTGTGTCATTACACAAAAGCCCCCTCTGTAAAGAATATTCTGTAACACTTTATTTAATGTTCTTGTTAAATATACTTACTAAAGTAATAACAGCAAATTATGCATAGTTACAAGCAACTAACCCTAAACCAAAATCTTAACAAATCTAACCCTATGTTAATATTAATCAGTACTTATTTTTGTGTAATTACACTGTAACACATTAAAATAATGTGTAAACAAATGTTTATTTATTAATAATTAGTATATGAAGAGTAGACTAATGTAGATGTAAATAGAATAAATTAGTGTTAAAACTAGTAAAAAAAACAAACATTTTCCATTAAAAAGTACAGTGCATACCTAACAGTAACATTTACTAATGTTACCAACTTATAAATTAAAAATGTACAAAATAATAGGTAAAGTAGGACAAAGCCACATTAATACTATAATGATCCATATTACTTAAATTATAGACCCTTTCAACTGAGAACCTTTCAAGCTCTGTCCTTTTGTTCCTCTGCCCTTCTCATCTTTCTAAGTCTTTTTCAAAAATTTGCCAGTTTACTCTCAGAATAAAAGCTCCTCTGTTTACTTAAAATGGCACAAACCCACCATGATGCTGTCCATTTGAAATACGGAATTGTTTCTTTACATAATGGACCAAAAATGTGCCTCTGTCTTTTGTATCTCAAAGGACTTTGTACAGGATGACAGATCCTTCCCTGATGGACTGATTAAAATCTTTTAAATGAAAACTGGCTAACTAAAACCAAATGTTTTATTTCAGCTTCACCATGCTAGATGGCTATATACACTCCTTTCATAGAACATTTGATTGTGTTAACCAGAAGAGAAGAAAAGCAAAACAATCCTAAATATAAATTATTTCTTGACACGCACACACACACACACACAGAGAGAGAGAGAGAGAGAATAATATTTTATTATCTTTACATCAACGTTAGTCTAATATTTCATATGTATTAAACATTAATAATGAACATTCGTATATCTATTATGCAAACAAACAATTATTTTAGCTTATTCCAGCACATCCCCATATCTTGTGACTTTGGGATCTTCTATAGGTGTTGCAGGAGTTTGTGGTTCTTCCACTAAGTGAATAATAAAGAAAAAATGGTCAGATTCCTCCATCATGAAGTGCAAAAGTAGCCACAAAATGTGCATTACAATGTAGTCAGCCAGTCATTATCATAAAATAAACACTGACAGTGTGCTAAATAGCCTGATAAGAAGCAGAAGGATTGTGGGATTGTTTCACCCTGAAAAGTATATTTTGTCTTATTTTTTACTTAACTTACATGGGTATCTTAAATAAAACGGTTCCGCAAAGGGAGGGAGGGAGGGAGGTTGTAGCGATGACACAAAATAACCTTTTGGGGTTATCCACAGAACTTAGTTTTTAAAAGAACCATTCTTTTCTTATTGTTAAGAACATTTTAATAATCTTAAGAACCGTTTTCCACTGTGTCTGAATGTTGCTTAGTGGAAAAGTTCCATGGATGTGGAACGTTCTTCATAAACCATTTATGCCAATTAAGGAACTTTTATTTTTAATAGTGTACTAAATTAAAAAGACATGAAATACTGTTTTGACAAAAAAAAATCTACAAATTATTTTGATAAATAAATGGATCATCATAAAAGACAAATAATCCAGAACAAGTAAAAAAAAACGACCAAGCAAAAATAATGTATATACAATTATTTATCTGCAATTCAATTTTCAACTTTTTATATAGCTTACATATATAGCCACAATATAACATGTCTTCCTTTGTCTCTTGTCGATTAAAAGTAACGTTTGCTTCTGTATTAAATGTGTTGTTTATATTAAAATTAATACTGAAGTCATCCAGTTTTCAGACGCAAGATGGCGCCAAATAACTATTGTAACATGCGTTGGTATAAAAGAGAGAGAAGACAGATACAAACAACAAATGCTTACTAGGAGAGTTTCTGTCAGGAACACTTCCTGTCTCAAGATATAACCACAAGTCTGAGCACTTCATGGTTTCCCAGCGAGTCACTGTATAGCTGAATACTGAGGAGGGAACTGTAAAGACCAAAGGAAAAAAATAGCTAACATGACAAACATTATTTTCTTTATAACATTTTGAATTAAGCCTGTATCCTGTTTATGAAAAAAAAAAAGAGAATTTTTTTTGCATGATCCTCAAAAAAAAGGCATCAGACTTACCAATAGATGCTAGAAGGTTCCACTGAAGGGGATATGGGATTCTTGTCTGAAGTACTCGCTGTGCAAAAAATAAACCCACTGTGCCTGGTTTGAGGATAGTTACATTTTCAAAGGATAAAAAAAAAAACAGTTTGTAAATAAAATAAAATATAGATTTTTTTTCACAGCTCCAGGCCATAGCCTAATGGGGTTGTCACAGCAGGTATGTTTTATAAAAGTAACTTTGTCTTAAATGTTTCTCCTGAAAGTCCTCATGAAAAATAAAAACAGTATAGTAGGCTATGATACACTGTTGAGATTTTTATGAATATCTAGAGAAGACGTAAGATTACAAGGGTGTTTTTTCTAAGTAGAAAAATCTGATACACGATGAAAATGATCTAAAGATAGAGAAAAATCTAAATTTGATCTCACTGCGTGTAAACGAAAGAGATACTGTAAAGAGCTATCTCTTATCATTTACTTTCACAAACACTAAATTGTTCAGACATAACCACTTCTTAATGTGAATATAACACTAACCCAGTATGAAGCTTGCTGTGCCTTTCATAAAGGCGTAAGACTGACAGGCGGCGTACTGCTGCAAACCCTGAGGACAGTGAAATATAACGTAATCACCATAGAATTATTAAGATGGAAGCATACTGTAGGGAAGACTGGGGCTAGTTGTCACAGTGGATATTCATCAATTTAGTCTTACGCCCAGTAGCATACATTTGTGATCTCTGTCAGTAGTTTTAAATGACAGTTTCAGGCATCTCATTTAAACAATCTTAAATGAGCTTCGTTTTAGACAGCCAGGAGCCCTTTCTGTGTGGAGTTTGTATGAATCTTTCCTGATCAATAATTTATTTCTTTTCATTGCGTCTATACATAACTTAACGTAATGGATGAGAGATATTCACGTGAGTAAAAGGTGTGACAGCTAGCCCCGCACTACTCTATGAATAGGGAAAATATCATCAGGCTGCAGACTAGCCTATGTTATTCCATTAAACTCAAACATAATGTTACAATATAAAACACACGCACCGGGTGCTTTGCAGCAATCGCATCATCAACTTTAGTGAGACCAAGGTTGACCATCGCGTTACAATTATGTACTGTAACCTCCAACGTGGTGTGACCATAGAGGGCTTATTCAACTTCACTTTGTTGTTGTTGTTGTGTAATTTCCGCATGTGCAGCGAAGAACATGTGAAAGGAGTAACAGATACAGATTCTCTCACAGTGACCTCTTATGGACTGGAGACGTTAATGCATTTGACACACGAACACATTGATAAAGGGACCAATAAAATAATCACAAACATTTGTTTTATTTATTAGGCTACTAAGAAGGAAACATATGAACTGTCAGAGGTAGCCTTCTCCATTTGTTTATGTGAGTTTGGTTTGTGATGGTACTTGGTATCGTCTCCCTCTTTGCTGACTTTGGACCTTCAAAACTGTTTTAATCCTGAAAAATAAATACATAAATGTACTATGTAATCAATGTATTTCATTTATTGTAATTTTATTCTACAAAATATATTAAAACGTGTTAATCTGTAAGAATATTCAGCTAGCTGAGCAAACAAAACAATAACTAAAGCTCATGATGACAGTAATGTATAGGCTACTGTAATAATAATTCAGATCTAATTAGATTCTTAGAGGATTCTCATTGTCCATAGGATTGGTTTCGTATTATTTTAGACATTCTCTCAGAAATCCTGTACACAACCTTATGGAATTTTTGACTAAACAATTAATACAGTACCTGTCCCTTTGTGATCTGTTTTGATGTTGTTTTGTCCATTCCAGATTAGACCAACTAAACGAAACGGGCTGAAGCAGTCTCACATCCTCTGCTGGATTAAAAAGGAAATTATTAAAATGAAGTGATGATTTAGTGGTTATATCTTAAGTCTGAGAAAAAGTGTCAAGACGACAAACTCACAGATTTTTTTGCTGATGCATGGAAATGTATCTCTGTCAATTGGAACTTCTCTGTCTGAGCTCCCCCGCTTCAGTCTGGCTGTAGGATTTTTATAGTAACACTTTTGAATAAAGCTTATTTGCTTTTATTCTCTATCTTTTTATTGTATTTGCTTTCACAATCACAAACTGTACCTGGGCTGATCTTGGCCCTGAAGTGTGCGAAGTCCTCTGGAATGGATGACAAGCTCTGCTTCCGGAATATGTACTCAGAATGTTCTCCGTTAGGAACCGTGAGACGGTCAGTGGAGCTCTCAGGAAACGCAACAGCTGGACCCTGTCTGCCACTCTTCAACAGAGTATTTAAACCACACAAACCATTTTTGTATTAACATTACAAGGCAAGAAAGGTTACTATCTATAACAATACCTTAGATGTGTGACTGGAAGATTGGATTGCCTTTGCACTATGTATCTGAACTGATGATTGCCTTTCAAACACAACCAAGAAAAGGAAATAAAGGGAAACAATTATTAAACCATTTCAATGTTTACACAATCCGCCATGAGAATTGCAACTGATACATCATCAAAAATCATTACAATAGATGCTTATCAACCTTTGTCTGTCTTTTCTAAGGTCAATGGCTCTGTGCTGGACCAAAGTGGGGTTGACTTTAGACTTTAGTGTAGCTGGTGAATTTGTGTCATTCTTTTTGACCTCACTTATCACTTGGATACTTGGAGAAGAAGAGGAGTATTTTGAGGCAGTCTGATGGCTAGGAGAAAGCATATACCTGAAGAAAATGGCACATACAAAACACTTAGAATTGCAATTCTAATACAACAAATGTCAACATTTTGACACAATTTGTTACACTAATATTCCATTAATTGTAGAAAAATAATTAACTATCTTATTAGGAGTAGACCACCCCCAAATATTTTAATTCCATCATCATTAATTCACCCTTTATGTCATTCCAAATCTGTATGGCTTACTGTCTTCTGTGGAACATGAAAGAAGATATTTTCTTATTTAAGTTTCAGTTTCCATTGACTTCCATGTGGAAGTATGGAGGGGAGGGGGAGGGGGGTGCAGAAGAAATAAATGCATAGAGGCTTGGCACAACATGAGGAGTAAATTATGAGAGGATTTTCATTTTTAATGTTGACTGCATTCATCAAGCTTAATTATGCAACCCAATCATCCAGTTTATTTTGCTTTATGGCAAATATTGACAAGAACTACAAGCCCACATTTGATCCCAAGCTACGCTGTTCTAACAATTTAGACACCTATATTCTGACATTATTTGGTGGGTTTTTTATTTTTGTTATCATATCTTTTAACCTTAAGTCTTGATAATTTGATAAGCAAAGGCCTCTAAACTATCAACATGATAAAAACGGAAAAATCTACACAATCTACTGCATGCCTTCTGTTGTCTGATTGATAGTTTCCATTTTTGTAGTAAGTAAAAAATGTCCAACTAATGTTGTGGTACACATGTCTTTTTGCTGTAAAATCTTTACTGATTATTCATAAAATAAACATTGAAGCAATTTAGGTTTACTTGATTATACATCCCATGTTAAAAAAAATTTATCAAATTTGATCCATCAGGCTTTTAAGGAATGTTTATTTGTACATCACTCAATCCTATGAGCTACAAAAGCCTGATGGGTCAAATATAACCTTTTTTAGTCTTTTTTAAAATGTTGTGTTCACCAACTATTCCTTTTCAAAAAAACTATATTTTTTCTGACTATTATTTCATACATCAAGCTTTACAGGGTTAACTTTTTTTTTCTTTTTCTTGCAAAGAAAATGAGAATGAGTTTTTTTTTGCAAACCTCATAAAATAAATTCTAAATAATTATATTTAATTTGACCTCTTAAGATGGAGAAACACTATTTAAGTGATTTGACGTGACTTTTTTTTATGATACTTGGTTAAAAAAAAAGTTTAAAAAAAGAAATAAAAAATAAAAAAAGATTTTCAATTCCTGTTTTGTATATTCTTGGAATGAGCTCTTTATTTCCCTATAATAGGAAAATTAAAATAAAAAATTAAATGACTATAGATGAAATATGATGAATTCGTTTTTGACAATAATATGATTAATATATTAACATAATTTTCTTTTGAATATGTAGTGCATTCTTTTTCAAAGCAATCATTTTGCACAAAATCTTTTAGGGAAAACATTAAATCTCACATAACTTTCTTTCACAGCCATAATAATAAAGCATTTAAAAGAAGGAAAATATAATTATTTTAACCCTTTTGTGATGTTATGGTTTCCTTCATAATTCACCTGCTTGAGTGCAGGTATTCATCCCGTGCCGTCTTCTTTGTGACTGGACTACTGTGGCAGCGCCCCCTAGAGGTGATGGCTGTCACAGTGCAGGTGTATGCTGTGTTGGCAGACAGGCGGCGAGCAGCGTATGCCCTCTCTGTACCCACGTACACCACACACCCATTCATATGTAGCTCGTATTTGAAGAGTCTCCCCAAAGGAGCAACTGGAAAACCCCAGGTTATCTGTAGTTCATGCCGTCCCAGGACAACTACGGTCAGAGCAGAAGGAGCATGATCTTGACCGTCTGCTGTTCTCACCTCAGTTACTGCTCTAGGACTCTCGGTGTCCCCTGGACTGAGTGAACTCACACTTAGTTTATAGGAGGTAGCGGGAGATAAACCGCTCACTGTAGCCCTGTAAGACAAAAAACAATTACACTGCAGTAACATTGCAAGACTATATTGATTTTGTAATAACAGCTAAATAAACAAAACCAACATGCAGCACACACGTTTTTTGAACATCACTGAATCTCTTCATTTTGTTATAAAAACAAACAATGCAACTTAAAGGTGATGTGTGTCTTTAATGTAAAAAAAAAACACTATGCAAAAAATGCCTTGGCAACTCATTTTAATTCCATAAATTAATGGAGTAAAACAAACATCAAGAAAAATGTGTGAAACAGGGTATTATCCTCTGAGAATTGATTTGTGACACAATTGAATAGACCCACTTCACCTTTAACATGTTATAATGAAAGACTGGTCTGACCCACCCCAGATGAGTGGTGGATTTCAGCAGTGTGCCATTACAGTAGATCTGGTATGATTTGGGTTTGACTCTTCCCTCTGGCTCAATCCAGCAAAGGCGTACATGTGTAGCTGTAGAGCCAATCACACAGAGCTCTCGTGGAGGTTCAAGTCTTATGTCCAGCTGCTCAGGATCAATAACAACAGGTTCACTTAAAGGACTAATGTCACCATCAGGTGTAGACAGACTGAGCTGTAGGGAGAGGGGCTTCATAGATTGGTTGGGAGAACCAGGTAAGGTCACCTGACATAACAGGCCATGGTACAGCATTACATCTCTGTCAACGAGACTGGAAACACAAAGAAAAAATAATGGACATTAAAAAAGGTGGATGTAAAATTATTAAAGATGCACTGTGCAGGATATTCAGTTACTGACAAACAGGGCAGAACATCGCCACAACCGTAAGCAAATTGTGTTACCAAGCATAAACAAACTTTTTTACTGTATATGAAAGAACAGTTAGGCTAATAGTTAGATGACTGGCTGTAATTTGTGAGCGAGTTTAGCCATCTTTAGTCTAGCTCGCTAATAATTATGTCATAATAAAAACATAATTACAATGCCTCATAATCTGACTGGAATTACAGATGGCAGTCAATAAGGCAATAGCAACATTAGCTAATTGTTTTAGCGTAGAGACATGACAACTTAGCAGAGATTGCAGAGCTTCAGACACAGACGATAAAGTCTCGGTTGCAGCGAAATGTCCCAAGCACAGGATTTCAGGAAAACAAAAAAATTACAGGCACAGGACCAAATTATTATTATTATTATTTTGGATAATCTTGCATAGTGCACCTTAAAGTAATATAAGCAGGGAATCCAAATCGAATCAATAAAGTTAACCTAAAGGGGGAACATCATACAATTTTTTCCACTTCCCACTTATGCTATTCAAGGTGTTTTGTGTCAAAAACAATTATAATATAGTTTGCGGTGCCTCATCCTTAAATAGAAACATAGCTTCACTTCAGAAGGCGAAGTATTTAACCAAAAACTTTGGAACAATGGAAAATGAAGTATACAAATGCTAACTCATTTTGAGGTTTTAGGACTGTAGCACTCCGTGGTCTTTTAAGGAGGGAGTTAAGTGGAGTTGTGCAGCATGATTTATATACAGTAGCCTATATATATATAATAATAAAAAAACATTTCTTATACTAACGCCGTCCTTTGGATGAGACGTAAAACCGAGGTCCTGACTCTCTGTGGTCATTAAAAATCCCATGGCACTTCTCGTAAAGAGTAGGGGTGTAACTCCGGTGTCCTGGCCATATTCCATCCATTGGCCCTTACCAATCATGGCCACCTAATAATCCCCATCCACCGAATTGGGTATATCACTCTCTCTCCCAGGGGCATAGAATTTAGTAGGGACGCTACTAGACGTGTCCCTACCAATATCCAGTGACACTGCTATATCCCTAGCAATAATTTCGATCAAAACTTTAAATATTTATATATTGATGTCCCCGTCCCCACCAATTTCAAAATCAAACCTACGCCACTGCATAGCTGGTGTGCGGTGAGCGCACTGGCGCCGTTGTACTGTGGCGTACAGTAGTACAAATGAAAGCGCTATATAAATGCCTTATTCTATTCTTATTCTACTGTATATGACATAAATGGAAAATATCTAGTCAAGGTAACATCTTGCTGTGGAAGCTTAACCTGTATGTGACCTCCAGGCCGCTCTCAGGTTCACACCTCTCCCATGATACAGTGCAGCTTGTTGATGAGAGGTTTGTAACCTTCACTGGAGGTGGTTTGGATAAATGCTCCAGTCTCCTGAGACACATGTTGACCTCCTCCTGAAGTTCTGGCCCAGTGGATGGCGACACAGAGAGCAACTGACAGCAGATTAAAAGAAAAAAAAAAGGTTTCTTCATAAATGTATCATATACACAATATACCAACACAGCACAACTGCATTATGAACACAATAATCATGAAACCTTTAGCTGCTCAAGCAGAGGATAATGCATCCTGACAGGAATCACTCCACTCGGCCGGGACACCAGCACTCGCACTGTCCTGTTGGACACAAAAAGGGGGAAATAACAGAAATAACAATGCTATGCTAGGATGTTAAGAGTGAGTTGTTTAACACCAGACAACCATCTAAACCAGAAGCAAATATATTAGCCATCTTAACCTCAGAAAATTACTCTAAATTGAAATGCTAAAAAACCCCACATAAAATCAAGATGTAAACTGCAACCAAATAAATAACTATTGTTCTTTTTGAATAGCATTACAGTTATTGAGATTTCTGGAATCACAAAATGAAATATGGTTAATCCATTTAATATATCAATACTCAATACATTAACATTTACATTAACAACAGTTTCTGTTTTGTGTTGGACAAAGGGGGGCCTTTGAGTCAAAACTCCTGTCAAATTAAATATTCATGTGCTTAGTACAGTGGCGGAATGTGTGTGTATATTGTCTTAAAATGTCTGTTTCTTATGGCAGAGAACAACTACCATTAATAAGTGTTACATGCTATGTTATTATCTTTATCTCTACTTTTTTAAATAATTCCTTAGATAGTCATTACATACAACACTAACTAAAGTTAATCAAATAACCTACATAGCAGCAAACCAGATACTGTCTGCTTCTGGGCTCTGCAACAGCTGTAAAAGACCATCCAGCAAAGCAGGGATAGAAGTGCTTTCCATCAGCAGAGCATGGCCGTCTTCATCATTTGCTAAGCAGCTCAGAGCAAAGCATGCCGTTTGGCCCATCTCCACTCCTGGCCCGCTCGACAGCAGAGCCTGCAGTCGGCTGACCTTGTGGCAAATTCTAAAATTATGCTCATAATTGATGTTTAATTGATTGATATTTTAACATGATCCAGTTGCCAAGCATTTAAGACCTGGAGATAATTTGTAAGCTTGTACCAACTGATGCTCTTTGGCCTCTCTCAGAATAAGGATCTTGGCCTGTCGGCTCCCACATAGACGCCCAACAGCAAATGCTGCATTCATGGCTGTGTCTGCAATAAATATATATATATGTTATTGACTCATTTCACATTTTACTGAGATTCAAAATTCTAAATAAATTAATATGAGACTTTATCTTAGAAATGTATGGCTGTTAATAGATTAAAATAAATAATGATTATTAATCATAATCGATTTGATATGACATAAACCTTTTTGAATTCTGAAGATGCAATTACAGCACAATGTGCCCATAACTGTATGCTTTTCTTTTTGTTCCGTTGGAACTGGAACTGATTTTAAGGTTCTTTTACACAAATAAAATAATCATAAAACGTGAGAAAAAAAATCTCATGGATTTACTAAGAATGAGGGAGCCATATATAAAAATAATAATATATTAGACCCTGTAGTAGAGTAAGTAACCACCTAGAACTTGCAACAACCACCTAACAATACCTAAGGATCCACCCAGGACCACCTTAGCTACCACATAGGAATGCCCTGGGGCTGGCGACCCCCAACAACCATTTGGGGGAACTAAGGAAAAACATTTTCATCAGAAAATGTAAATATCATTAATGATGCTGTTGTTGGTGTTATGTTAACACAATCAGTTTTTTTCTACACTGACCTTTGTGGCTACATGATAAGCATTGTGCCAAACGTCTGAAGGTCTTGAAGGCAGATGAATGGGATAAAACCTTTTCACAGGTTTCTTCACACAGGGACAGTCGTGCAAGAACAAGTGCTGCAGAGTTAACTGTATTCTCTCTGTCATTCTCCAGGAGAACAGATAAGCTCTCAAGGACCTCATTGAACACACATTGGTTCTGAAGTAACCACATCCGCCCTGATGCAGTTTCAACCTAAATCATAAAGAACACAAAGAGCTTTAGGACACAACAATATGTCCGTTGGTGTGACAAGTAAAGGCTAAAACAACAAATATTGTCTCTATCTTCTAATGTATCATGTGAAGTCTAGCTGTCATGTCAAGGTACCCAAAACGGGATTAATTACAGAGGAAATAAACAAACATTTAAAATGCTGCAGCATGCATTCTATTGTTAAACAGACATACTAATGAGGCTATGGCTGCAGCAGCATTCATCACAACATCAGATTCATCTTCAGTCAGCATCTGAGCAAGGTCACATATGAGATTGTTGTCCTCTTCAGTCCCCTTCTGAAGTTTCAGCATCATGAGTTCATTCTCCAGCAGGACCCCAAAGATACAAGCTGCAGTACTGCTCAGCCTGCAGAAATAAACAAAAACGGCACAGAATTGGTCCATCGACTCTCATGTCCACTAACTCATTTTAATATACTTTTGTGAATAACAACAACAATTATTTTTATTGTAATGCGTAAAATATAATAATATAATATAATCAGTATTGGGGAAAGTAATGCATTACAATCCGCGCCACCCACGCACTCAGTTATATATTTATTTATTTATCTCTCACGCGCCCGCGCCTTTGAGTTCATAAAAAGCCCAGGTGAGTAAGAATCAGTCAACAAACACGGTGAGTAATGTCTTGTCCTGTTATTGTCACCTGCACTTCATCTGCATAGCCTTCTCTGTCGGCAATATAGGATTTATATGTGATAAATGCAAGGAGACAGTCAGGCTGACGGAGAAGATTTCAGAACTAGAGACACGCATCCAAACTTTAATTGAGAATAGTAAGAGAACTAGAGATTTAGATACTATTTTGGATGCGCCTAGCATAGTGAACTCTTTACATGATTCGGTTCCGGCTGAAGTAGACCCCGTGCATCAGGGCAAATGGGTGACAGTGAGGGATCGCTCTAGTCGCGGATCAAAAAAACACTTTTCCGTTCAGATTACCATAACAAACAAATCGATTTGCCGATTTGCTCTGGCCCCCTTCCTGTTCGCAGAAGTGATGAGATAGTTAGTAGATTGTGTTCACTCAATGGCTGCTGTCGAAGTGGTGTCCGCTTAATAATATACAGTATAATTCATAGACAATTGGAAAAGTTTTTGGGGCAAACCTGACCTGTTTAAAAGAGATGGTCATCCCTCCTGGGATGGTGCTGCTCTTCTCTCTAGTAATTTAGCTCATAGTCTTAGAGATAAAACATGACAAATTGGGCACCAGGTCAGGAAGCAGACAGACTGGCTTAACCGACCGTCTGCTAGCGGCCTTGTGTAACCAAGGTCAGATAAATCCCATCACATAGAGCCTCTTTCACCTAGATATCATCACATAGAGATTGTGTCTGTTCCCCGAATTTGGAATCCAATAAAGGTTAAAAATGTAATTGATGTTCAACAAATAAAAAACAGATATAATACAAATGACCAAATGATAAAGCTTGGGTTGCTGAATATTCAATCCCTTACTTCAAAACCACTAAGGAGTTAATAGTTAATGATATGATTTCAGGTTATAAACTAGATGTGCTGTGTTTAACAGAAAACTGGCTTAAACCAAACGACTACATTACTTTAAATTAGTCAACCCCACAAGATTACGGTTATAAACATGAACCTCGTCTAAAACGCAAAGGAGGAGGTGTTGTAGTAATTTATAGTAATATTTTCAAAATGACTAAGAAATCTAGTTTTAAATATATTTACTTTGAAGTGTTGGTGCTTAATGTAAAAATATATAGTGTAAACGATAAATTACGTTTGAGAATTCTGCTGGCTATCTGCGGGCTAAATCACCATAAAGATTTTATCAAAGAATTTGCGGACTTTCTATCAGAATTAGTATTGGCTGCAGATAAAGTACTAATTGTTGGTGATTTTAATTTACACATAGATAATGAAAAAGATGCATTGGGATTGGCATTTAAAGACATTGTAAACTCAATTGGAGTTAGACAACACGTGTCAGGAGGACCTACTCATTGCCGTAATCATACCCTAGATCTAATACTATCACATGGAATAGATGTTGATGCGCTGAAATACTGCAGCAGAGCGATGACATCTCAGATCATTATCTAGTCTCGTGTAAATTACATTTAGCCAAGGCTGCAAAGCCAACTCCATGTTATAAATATGTTAGACCGATCACTTCTGCCACTAAAGATTGCTTTATCAATGATCTTTCTAATCAGTTTCATCATCTCAGCATCCCGGATAGCTTAGAAGAACTTGATATTGCAACAGAAACTTTCTGTTTCTGTTAGAGGTATTTCTAGTTAGAGGTATTTCGGATTTCATGGAAGGAGAGCTCGATTGCTTACAAAGAGGCTTTAAAACCTGCTAGATCTGCTTATTTTTCAACCCTATTAGAAGAAAATAAACACAATCAGGTATTTATTTGAAACAGTGGGTAAACTAACAAAAAAGAAAGCTTCAAGCCCAGAAGTTTCAAAGCAACACAGCAGTAATGACTTTATGAACTTCTTCACTTATAGGATCGATAATATCAGGGACAAAATTATAACACTGCAACCGTCTACTACAGTATCGCATTAGGAAGTGCATTGTAGTCTCCCTGAGGAAAAATTTGATTAATTTGTTGCTAGAGGAGAGGAAGAATTTTGCAAACTCGTTAAATCATCTAAATCGACAAAGTGTATGTTAGACCCTATACCGACTAAGCGAAAGAGATGCTTCAGGATGTCATAGATCCTCTTCTTAATATCATTAATTTGTCTTTGTCTCTAGGATACGTACCAAAAACCTTTAAGCTGGCTATGATTAAACCACTTGTTAAAAAAACGCATCTTGATCATACAAAATTTGTAAATTACAGGCCGATCTCGAATCGGTCTTTTCTGTTAAAGAAATTAGAAAAAGCAGTATCCTCACAACTGTGTTCCTTTCTAGAAAGAAATTATTTCTGCGAGGATTTCCAGTCTGTATTTAGACCGTACCATACCGAGGCAGCTCTCGTTAGAGTCACAAGTGATTTGCTCTTATCATCCGATCGTGGTTGTATCTCTATTTTAGTGTTACTTGATCTTAGTGCTGCATTTGACACCATTGACCACCCTTTTAAATAGACTAGAAAGATATATTGGCATTAGTGGAATTGCACTAGCATGGTTTAAATCATACTTATCTGACCGTTATCAGTTTGTAGTAAATTAAGAGATGTCTTATTGATCACAAGTTCAGTATGGCGTACCACAAGGCTCAGTAGTACTAGGACCGCTGCTGTTCACTCTGTGCTACCATTAGGAGATATCATTAATAAACATGGAATTAGCTTTCACTGTTATGCCAACAATACTCAGCTGTATATTTCTTCAAAACCTAAGAACAAAACCTACCAATTCACAAAATGAACGGAATGCATAGCTGATATAAAAAATTGGATGACAAGTAATTTCCTACAACTAATTTCGGAAAAAACACAGATTCTAATTATTGGACAAAAAACTTCCACACGTAATAACCTAGAATACTGTCAAACACTTGATGGCTGCTCTGTTAAGTCTTCGTCGTCGGTTAGGAACCTGGGTGTGCTCTTTGATACCAATCTTTCATTTGAAAGTCACATGTCTAGTATCTGTAAAACCACATTTTTCCATCTTAAAAATATATCTAAATTACGCCATCTGCTCTCATTGACAAATGCGGAACAATTAGTTCATGCATTCATGACCTCAAGGCTAGATTATTGTAATTTTAAAATATTGCTGATTACTTACAAAGCACTAAATAGTTTAGTTCCGCAGTATTTGAGCGAGCTCTTAACGCATTATAGTCCTTCACGTCTATTGCGATCTCAAAATTCCGGCCAGTTATTAATATCTAGAATATCAAAATCGACTGCTGGCGGTAGATACTTTTGCTATTTAGCACCAAAACTTTGGAACAGTCTTCCTAACATTGTCCGGGAAGCAGACACACTCTGTCAGTTCAAAGATAGATTAAAGACACATATCTTTGACCTAGCATTCACATAACTCATTGTAGACTTCCATAATTCAATGTTAGGCTGCATAGATTAGAATAGGCATCATAAGAAGAATGGCATCTACGCTAATTTTAGTGTCTTTGTTTATCCCGAGGTTTTCCCGCAGCCTACGGGATCCAGGCCGTATCCAGATCTGACGAAGGACCTTCGCCTGGACCCGATGACAACACAGTGCTGAAGTGCCAACTAGCCTCTCCCTATGGAGGATCCCTTTACCACTCTACAGATCAAGCGTTGTGGGAAAATTCAGTTTGCGTACCTACCCCGAATGATAAAATAAAATAAAATTCTGTATCAAAATGTATAGGCAAGACAAGTATTTTGTTAAGGCATGGTTTGTAGGGAATTACAAACCTGCGCACATATTTATCACAGGTTCGCGTTTAAAGTCTGTGTAGAGAGAACGGTGTCGTCTTAGCGGCCCCTAATTTAATAACCAATTATAATTTCGACGGAAGTGAATCAATCAAAACTAACTTTAGCTGGAAAATAACATAATTCAAGAACCGCTATAAAGCGAAAACAATCTCTGTTACCTTAAATTATACGTTTATCTCTGTAAAGCTGCTTTGAAACAATCTATATTGTTAAAAGCGCTATATAAATGAAGATGACTAGACTTGACAATATTGCGTTACTCCCTAAAAAAGTAACTAATTGCGTTAGTTACTTTTTATGGAAACCAATGCGTTACGTTACTTTTGCATTAGGCTACTTTTTTCACTAGGGCTGGCCTTGCTTGTTTGTTATTAAAAAAAACACACAAAAATGTGATATTTTTGGCAAATGTAATGGTCCTTTCACACCAGAAGTGAAATGAATAAGCCTCCGGCTGAAGGAAATGCAAATTCACCTCTGTACAGTAGAAGGCGCAGCTTAAACTAACCGCTTAGCTGTGCTGCCATCTGGATTGAGACAAACTAAACAATCAAATTACACTTTAAATATTTTTTTTCCAAAGATGGTTTCTGTCATTTTAGGTAGTTTTATCACACTGATGTAAGTTCAAGTGTTCGTTTTTTTTAATAAGTTTGGTTTTAGTTTTAGTTATTTGATGCAATAAAAACGGTAGAGTAACATCATGATTGACAGCTGAGATTGACAGCTTCTATGAGCGAAGTAGTCACTAAGGCATCAACACTTTTATCGGAATATCTTTTTAATTTCTATAACTGTTTATTTCACACCGACATAATGAGTTGTCCTGCAGTAACTTGCATTACTTATTTGAAAAAGTAACTCAGATATTGTGTTGTAAATTTAAAAGTAATGCTTTACTTTCCTAGTTACTTGAAAAAAGTAATTGATTACATAACCCGCGTTACTTGTTATGCGTTACCCTTAACACGGAATATAATATATTTTACATTTATTTCGCAGACACATTTATCCAAAGTGACTTATAAATGAGGAATTCAACGATTCACCTTAGAAGACAATAACATAAGTGCTGGCAAAAGTTAGCACTTTTTTAACACCCTCTCCAATGGCTATGAAATTAGCCTTAACAAGACAAAGGAATTAGTAGGAATGGTGATTTGAAAAGACATTTGTTCATGATGGTTCGGAGAAAAACACAAAATGACAATTCTCTAGTAGTAATGAATGCATGAATGCCAAGCTATTATTTTGCATGACTTTGTGTGGCTAATGAAAGTAGGTAAGGGAGTAAGGAATTGTTACAAAACACTCTAAATGTGCTTGATTACTCATGGTTACAGATATACAGAAGGTCCATCTTTACCTCAGCAGGCACGGACTGTTCCTCTCTGCTGGTTTGAGTTCAACCTGAGGACACTGTTTCAATATAAAGGCAAAAGCCAGTAGCTTGCCTTAAATCATTCCACCCTTTCGGCAGAGATAAAGACACTCATTACGTTTTGACCTCTCAAAGGACTGCATTTGTAAGAGGTCAAAAGAGAACTGTTGAGCAAGATGACTCTCATAAATCGAACTTTATAGGCCCAACACAATAGGCTGTTGCTGTTACTGAGGCGACCATTTCTAATGACTTCAGCTGTATTTTCAGGGCTGAGGCTTCTTAGATAATACAGTATTTTGTCAAGCATTGTATCCTAATTTAAAGTAAAATAATCAATGCTGCAATCTGAGAGAAAATAAGAATAAGAAGAAATAAGAAAAAAGATCCGCACAAGAATATCGGCCAAAAAACTCACAAAATGTATTTTCCAGAGGCCACAAATAAAGTGCCAACGTGCAAAACTTTTCGGGTTCAACCCTTCATCAGTGCAATGTGTTACGAAGCTCAACACCTGCAGTCACTTACATACTCATTTCCATAATCAATGTAGCATACAGAAATTTGGTTTTATCCCATAGATATTCACATCAATAATCTACATGATTATATATACATATCACAACAATCCTCCATTCCAAAAACATTTTTAGTAACTTTTTTTGTAACATTTAAAAAAAAAATTCTGACCATCTGAACATATACTCATTCCCATTATTAAATATCACACAGAGGGAATGTAAATGTATTTTAGACCTAAAATGTCTTTATCCTTTGGGTATGAATAAAGAATATACTCTCAATTGTTTTTGATAAATGTTTTCTATAAGTGTTGTTTATGCATTGCAATGTCTAATCATGTGATGTGTAGGGATGATGATAATAACCTTGTGTGCCATTCAATAACGGGAATGCATGGTTTGAAAAAAAAATTTTGGGGAATGGAGGATTGTTGTGATATTTATATATAATCATGTAGGTTATTGATGTGAATATCTGTATATGGGATAAAATCAGATTCCGGTATGCATGCTACATTGATTGCGGTAATGAGTATGTAAATGACTGTAGGTGTTGAGCTTGTTAACACATTGTACTGATGAAGGGTTGAATCCGAAAATGTTTTGCACTCTTGCACTTTATTTGTGGGCTCTGGAAAATAAATGCAGTGAACTTTTTGGCCAATATCCGTGTGCGGATCTTTTTTCTTATTTTTTTTTTATTACTTTTTGCATCTTTGCATCAAGAAGATATCACTCATCAGTTTGGAACTAATGTCTGGCGCTACGCTTGTCCATCTCCTTGTTTCATGACTATAAACATGCATCAAAAGTTCTAATCATTTCTGTAGTGGTAAAATATTTTTTACAATATACACCTTTTTTATCTTTTAGGAATAGCAGATCACTGTCACTAATATTTGCAAAGGAACAGATTGGAATCACTCTTTGACCTCCATCGTGAGCATTTGATGTATAATATCAGATAAATGAGTGATGTGGTGCAGCAGGAGTTCACATTACAGGATCTATACAGTTAATTGGCCAATAGTGTCAATATTCTGCATTTCTATTGTGTCTGACCACTTCAGTTCTAACACGTGTCATTTATAGAATCAAGCTATTGGTTTCACCTGTCTAACATACTGGTTTAACCCATCATATGCTTAAGATTGAAGTACCACTGACCATGAGGCAGATGACTTCAGCAGCTTTCGTAGAACATCTATGCACAATTCTGGATTGCAGTGCTGAAGAACCTTTTCAACAAGTTCACCTTTGTCCTCCCGAGCAAGGTCAACGAGAATTTGCAATGCAGAGGACACATGATCAATGTTTGGACAAAGAAGCCAGGTCAAGGGATTGCCGTTATTACATGGAGCTGGACAGCAAGCTGGTGATGACATCTTTCAAAACTCCCTGGTATACAAAAATTAATTAAAAAAAGTAAATTGTAAATGGGAGGAAATAACAATTATTCTCACACACACTAATGCCTTAAAATGTCAGACCATTACCATGGTACAGTACTGAATGATTACCATATTAATTTACATGCCACTGCAAACAATAGCATGGTATTCTGACAGCACCATGTAAAAGATAAAAAAAGTAGAATGGTATGCCCAAAGTGCCACTACCATGGTAATGAAATTCATGTATCCTTGATATTTACATGGCCCTTCCAAAAATATCTTTGTATTCTAAAACATATCCATGTTCAAATACCATGCACAAAACATCATAAAATAATCAGCACAAAAGATAAAATACACATTATTATCTAACAATGAATCTTACTGGCATCGTTTATGTACCTGGATGTCGTCTTGTGTCTTCAAAACCGTTGTGGAGGTGTATAACTGCTCGTTAAAATTCGAGAAGTCTTGAAAACATTTGGCTGGAGATACAGCGAATGAAATAACCACCCCTCCCCTCTGGTTCCCACGGTGACGTTTGGCTAAAGGTTATTCACGACATCCTCGTTAGACACACATTAAACTGACCTGCACTGCTTCATTTGAGTTTGTTCAATATTTCAACCTACTACAGCAAAGCCAAAAAGTACAATTAAAGGGATAGTTCACAAAAAAATAAAAAATACAAATCTGTTATTTTATACTCACACTAATGTCATCCCAAAACTGTATGTCTTTCTTTCATTTGCGGAAGACAAAATTATTTTGGATGGTAACTAGTTTAGTGACAATCAACTTCCATTTATAGATTAAAAACTACGGAAACAAGTTTCTGCCACAAAAACTCTCATTATGAGTTAATGTTATACTATTTAGATAAATTATCATGACAGAATATCTCATTATAATGAGAAAGTTTTTAGTAATTACAATATATCTCTTGTATTGAGAAAGTTTCTCCAAATTACTTGACATCAAACAACTGTTACGAGTCGGATCAGTCAACAAACACGGTGAGTCGTGCCATCTTCTCCTGTTATTGTCACTTGCACTGCCTGCCACATGTATAGCATAGCTTTATCTTTTAGCGGGGACGGTTTCACTTGTGATAAATGCAGGGAGACAGTCAGAATGACTGAGAAGATTTCAGAATTAGAGACACGCATCCAAACTTTAATCGAGGATAGTAAGTATGCAAGGGTTTTAGATGCTGCTTTGGATGCGACTAGCTTGGTTAACTCTGAACATTGTTCGGTTCCGGTTGTAGAGGGACATTCATCCCACTCAGTGACGCAAACACTGAGAATCCTGTTGAAAGTGCCTATAGTTATTGGCAATTCTATTACACGGAACATGAAAATAGAGACACAAACCACCATAGTCACATGTTTGCCGGGAGCCAGAGTGCATTACATCAAAGCAAATGTAAAAATACTGGCTAAATTTAAATTGTAAACTGAAGAGCTTGTTTATTAAGCGTGCAGGGCAACCACCCATAATAGCATTACAATAATCTAGCCTTGATATCATGAACGCATGAACTAATTGTCATTTGTCATTAAGAGCATATGACGTAATATATATATATATATATATATATATATATATATATATATATATATATATATATATATATATATATATATATATTTAAGATGAAAAAATGTGGTTTTACAGATGCTAGACACGTGACTTTTAAACGAAAGATTGGTATCAAAGAGCACAGCCAGGTTCCTAACCGACGACAAGACTTGAGAGCGGCCATCAAGTGTTAGACAGTATTCTAGATTATTACATAGTTTAGAAGTTTTTTGTCCAATAATTAGAATCTCTGTTTTTTTCTGAATTAAGTAGTAGGAAGTTGCTAAATTTCATAAGTATAACAGTAAAAACTAATGTCATGCTTCCTAATGATATCTCCCAAGGGTAGCATGTACAGGGTGAAAAGCAACAGTCCTAGTACTGAGCCTTGAGGTACTCTATACTGAACTTGTGATAGATATGACATCTCTTCATGTACTGCTACAGACTAATAATGGTCAGATAAGGATGATTTAAACCAGGGGTGTCAAAGTCAGTTCCTGGAGGGCCAGAGCCCTGCAGAGTTTAGCTTCAACCCTAATTTTTTTTTAAAAACACCTGATCAGCTAATCAATTCCTTCATGCTAATTTGAAAATTGCAGGTGTGTGTGTGTTGAAGCAGGGTTGGGACTAAACTCTGTAGGGCTGTGGCCCTCCAGGAACTGACTTTGACACCTGTGATTTAAACCATGCTAATGCAATTCCACTAATGCCAACATAATTTTCGAGTCTATTCAAAAGAATGTTGTGGTTGATGGTATCAAATGCAGCACTAAGATCGAGTAACACTAATAGCGAGATACAACCATGATCAGATGATAACTCTGATAATACAACCATAGTTGTGAGGATACTGCCTTTTCTAGTATTTTTGACAGAAAAGGTAGATTTGAGATCAGCCTGTAATTGACTACATCTCTAGGATCAAGTTGTGGTTTTTTAATAAAAGGTTTAAATATAGCCAGCTTAAAAATTTTCTGTTTTCAGTTGAAAAAGACTTGGTTACTAACGTAACCTCTGTTCCCTGAGATAAGGGAACGAGTATTGCGTAGCTATACACTATGTGAAAACTCCTTTTCTCCGAATACTGAAGCCTTTTATATAATAACACAGTGCTACTGCACAGCCAGCATAGTGCTGAGACTTACTCGCAAGCTATTGTCTGGACAGTGGTAACTGCACAAACCTATGGCAGAGCGTCATATCTGCACTAACCAAACGGTGCGAAGCCCGCCATGCTGAGCGCAGAGCCCACCAGAATAGGTGGGAAATCTGCCTATTAAAGACGCTTGATTTTGCCATGGATTCAGGTTTATCGACTGAAGCGATGAACGCCAAGTCGTGTGCGCCATAGCATGGCCGTATACGAGATCCCTTATCTCAGGGAACCGAGGTTACGTTAGTAACCGAGTCGTTCCCTTTCAAACAGTCAGTCGTATTGCGTAGCTATACACTATGGGGAACCAATCCAATCACACCATGCTATGATAAGCGCAACAACATGTTCTGATACCCAAGTTCGGACGGTTGCCTTTGACATGATGATGGCAAAAAATAACTAATTATGATGTGCCCGGGTCAATCACACAGAAATAATATGTGCTCGCAGTGCAGGGACTTCAAAGTTATAAAACCTGGCGAAGGTTGACGGCGAGGCTGGCTGCCGTACATATATCACCAATAGATTTATACTCCACTGGACCATGCCCAGGAAGAGGCCATGCCCCTAGTGGAGTGACCTCTAATGCCTATGGGGCATTGCAGGCCCATAGAGGCGTATACTAAAGCGATAGCATCCACCAGCCATTGTGATAATATCTGCTTTGTGACCAGAAGCCCTTTGGTGCGACCACCGAAGCTCACAAAGAGCTGCTCCGATTGTCTACAATGGGTGGAGCGCTCAACATATATCCTCAGAGCCTGGACCGGGCAGAGTAGGTGTAACTGCTGCTCGTCTTCCAATGTCGGAAGAGCAGAGAGCGTGATTACTTGTGCTTTCAAAGTGAAAGCACTTTGGGCACATAGCCGTGTCTTGGTTTGAGGATGACTTCATAGTCGCCGTTGATAGGTCCCAGGAGGGCACCGTATGGGGGCGTGGAGGGTAAAGCCTTCTTGCTCCCTTTAGGAAGCGGACAATCATGTCACTTTTCCCTATTGACTGGCCAGCCACCGGTGCATGGAAGGCTGCGATGGTTGCCACGTAGACCTTGAGTGTGGATGGAGTACGGTCTGCATTCAGCAGCTCTTGGAGAAACGAAAGTATCAGTGATACTTCACACGAGACCAGCCAGAGAACATAGACTATTTAAGAGCATAGAGGTGTCTTGTAGCAGAGCTCTAGCCTCGCTGATTTTGCTTAAGACACTCGCTGGGAGGCCCACTAGCTCCCTTCGAGGGGCCACACATGGAGGCCCATTGTTTGGAACGGGGGTGCCACATTGTCCTGTTCGCCTGGGAAAGAAGGTCTTTCCTCAGGGGTATTGGCCATGGGGCTGCTGTGAGCAGCTGAATCAACTCGGGGAACCAAGGTTGGGTCCGCCAGAGAGGGACCACTAGTAGGACTGAATGTCTGCCCTCCCGGATCCTTTTTATGACCTGAGGGAGGAGCGTGACTGGAGGAAAAGCATTTAGGGGAAGGCTGGGCCATTCGTGGGCCATACCTGCTCTTCGAGAAAAATATTGGGAAATGAGAATTGTCTTCGGAGGCGAAGAGGTCGACCTCTGCCCTCCCGAAAACGTTCCAGACAATTTGAACTGTTTGGGGATGGCAGGTCCATTCAATGGAAAATGAATCAATTAAAAACTTAAGCTAGACAATGACTTTCTTCTAGAGCTGCTGTACAGCCTAAACGATCTTCATGGCATGTATTTCCTATTATCACTGTAAAGCTGCTTTAAAACAATCTTTATTGTAAAAAGCGCTATATAGATGGAGGTGACTTGACTAAAAAAATCATGATTTTTTTTTTTTACTCAACTGTGGTAAAGCCATTTCTCAAAATAGAAGTCATTCGGGTTCGGAAACAACGTCATTACAAGGTAATATATCATCAAACCAAGTAACGTTTATTTTATAAAAAATAACACAGGAACAGAAGATTAAAGGTGCTGCGTGTAATTTTTTCACTGTACTCAACTCAAGCATATAAAAATACCATAATAATTTTGCAGATATTTAGGAAACATGCTAATTTTACGTACTCGTTTCTCTGAAAAACAATGCTACAGCCAGTAATTTTACTTTGAAATGTGCTTTCCGTGTTGGAATGTTCGTTTTTGTTTTGGTCTTTGTGATTCTGCCCACTGCCAGTTTACCCATTAGTATTTCGACACTCCAGGTTGACACCAACCTAAAAAGCATCCATCTAAAAATCTCCTTGAACGGAAGAATATTAAAACATGGATAAATCAACTGAAGTCCCCTCACCTCCCATTGTCACTTCCGATCGGTCCTCCTGTTGCGTTTCCTTAATCTAGCAACCTGTATGAGCACTGAGTCTGAGGAGAGGGGGTGGGGTCAACCCTCTCCAATATTTTGAATTTGGACTGCAGTACCCATTTCAACAACTAGCTGTCAATATTACATACTGCACCTTTAAATTTAAAATGACAAAAAAAAAGTGATAAATGAAGTGGTAACACTTTAGAATAAATTCCTTAGTTAACAACCTTAGTTAACATGAACTAAGAATCAAAAATACTTCTACAGCATTTATTAATCTTAGTTAATATTGATTTTAACATTTACTTATACATTATTAAAATCAAAGGATGTATTTGTTAACATTAGTTAATGCAGTGAACTAACATGAACAAACAACAGCTGGATTTATGAACTAACATTAACAAAGATCAACAGATACTGTAACAAATGTATTGCTCATTGTTAGTTACTACATTAACTAATGAACCTTATTGTAAAGTGTCAACAATGAAGTCTAAATATTTTTTATGTCCTCAATTTCACCATCCTGTAGGTGCTTTTAAAGCTTGATTTTGACTCGTATCAAAATTATTCAAATTGTGCAGAATGCAAACATCCTAACAATATAGCCCAAATTCTTGGTTCAACAGAAATAAATTGAAGGACGTGTCCCTCATAAGAGAACATGATATGGGCAAAACAGACACTTTGCAACCACATTAACCTTTACACATTTGAGATTTTTTATTTCATTAATTTTATTCTTATATTTTACAGTGACAAGAGATGGTCAGTTATCACAAACTTTGTCCATTCACATATTTATGCATTTTAATGTTTGTATGGTAATAGCTTAGAAAAAATAAAAAGACCAGACACCAACCTTCCCCAGACTCCCATTTCTCAGAAAAGAACAAGAATCAAAGTGAGGATATTCAGTGCACAGTGTTCAACCCCAACCAGATAAATTATTCGGAATACGAACACAGACAAACGTCACATGTATGCATCTATTATACATGCTTATTTGTGTGTGCGCGTCAGTTTGGTTGAGTTGCCCTTGACGTAAGAGGAAGACACGCTTGGAACTTGTGTGCACATATTTTTGTATCAAGATGAGACATTTCTAAAAAGTAAAAATTCATAAGTTAAACTCATTTTGACAAAGATTTTAAGACAAACAAGACTAATCATTGAATGACTGGGACCCAAATGAAAATGTTAGACAACATGAATCAGAGTCAACTTTCCATGTGGGTTTTCAAGTTTTTCCCAGGACATCCCTCTAAACTGAGTGCTTGTTATGGTAAGTAAAACTAAACATGACATGAGTGGGAAGAGTAAATAGGATTGTAATGCATTTCAAAAACAGGTAGACAGGAAAAGTGACACTGCCTCCCAAAGAAGGCCTATTCCCCGACACCACCCCCCAAAAATTCCCATAAAGCAAAAAACAAAACAAACAAAAAACACATTCAACCACTTCAACCATGTCCTTCAGTCAAAAATGGCATTGCACACACAATACTGGTGGTGTGATTTTGCACAGCTATCAACTGTATACTTGTAGAAGTTATGGCAGGTGAGTGACTGTGCTTGGTTATGTGCACAAGAAGTCCAACCGGGAGAAGAGGAGGAGGAAGGGTAGTACAGTGAGGAGGTCCGTATTCCATCCCATCATCAGTTGTACAGCAGTTTTGTCCCTCGGCGGCTAATACTTCATGACAGAAGGGTGGATGGAACAAGCGAGCGCATGACTGTCAATACTCAAATGCAGTCCATAGAGAAAGAGTTATGACGGCATGGTGTTTTTCTTCATCTAACGCATCCATAGCAGCAGGTGGAGCTTTTAAGACCTCCCTCTCAACAACAAAAAAACTCCATTTCCCATAATCCCCATAGGCAAGTTGTGGAGATGTGAAAGTTCTGGGAAGTATGTTTTTCCCCCAATAGGCCCATCCAACTCACCAAAACTGTCCCCAAGCCTACCAGTGAGTTTTTGCATTTCAACTCCAGTCTCGCCCCACACCCCGTTTCCCTTGCTTTTCAAACAGGGATTGAGGGGGATCATCGCTCGGGCTCAGACTCCAGCGCCAGAACCCGTTTACGCTCACGGCACTGCTTCTTATGGGCCGGCCAATCCCTCTGTTGACACTGTGAGCCGCAGTAGCGTGCCACCTGGCATCTGCCGCAGATGTTGAACTCCCTCAGCTGGAAAGGTACACAGATAAAGACAAGATACTGTCAACTAAAATAAACGAGT
>JARPMJ010007711.1:0-40758 GCA_033366665.1 Phoxinus dragarum | reverse complement strand
CTTCTTTGTGAGTTACAACCACCCAAGGTCAAAGGCCTGTGTGAAAAAACACCCCATATGAACAGAGACCGTCAAGACTTACAAAGATTGTAAGATGTTTATTTTATATTTCATTCATATCATTTAAATGAATGTTTTTTCAAATTTAGTAAGATTTTTATTTATAAGCATTTCATTTGTATAGCTTTTAAATATATATATTTTTTTTTAATGTAGAAACTCTTTCACAGTGCTGGAATGCGCGCGGGCCCATTTAGTGCTTTGACACACACACACACACACACACACGCGCGCGCGGCTCCTTTACTGCTTTGACACACAGACATACATAGAGGCGCGCTCCCTATATGTTTTGAGACATTCTTGAATGACTATATGAAGGGGTTCACGATATTGTTTTTAAACAACTTGTTTACTGAATTCATAAGCTTGTTCAACTCTCTAAAAAGGTAAGATGATTTTTATTTTTTTTTATCTAGACTGGCTCAGTAGATGTATATTTCATTTATTTTATATTTCATTTATATAATCTGCATGAATGTTTTTTCAACTTTTGTGACTCCATTTTAACTTTAAACTGAAATGCTTGGTTCAGCGGATTTTTTAGCTGTTTATTTATATTTAATTTATATAATTTAAATGATTGTTTTTTAACTTTAGTAAGATGTTCATTTATATTTCATTTATATAATTTAAATGAATGTTTTTCAACTTTTGTAAGATGATCATTTATATTTCATTTAAAACTTTAGTAAGTTATTTTATAATCATTTCAACTTTTTTTTTTGTGTGAGGTTTTAGTAAGATATTTATATTATACGTTTTATTTTATAGACATTTATATTCTTTTAAAGAATGTTTTTTCTACTTTTGTGTGAGATGCACTTTACAGTTTCTTCTCAGTTTCACAGTACAGCACATACACTCACTTACATTGTGGGAGGGACGCACAGACTGATATACCCCATTATTCAAACCATTCGTCAAAAATAATTGGAAGACCAACTTCAAAACCCAATTCAAAACCCCAAACCTTCTGTCAAAACACAAACACATATATTATACCCCAATCCAAAACCCTAACCTTATCTCAAAACCATTCGTCACAAATAATTAAAAGACCTTATCTCAAAACCATTCGTCAAAAATAATTAAAAGACCAACTTCAAAAGCTTATCTCAAAACCATGATATATATTAGCGAGGGCCACAAGGTCAAACTACATATCACTTGATCGATGGCTAGCGAGGTCGCCGGGTCAAACCAACTGTCCTATTTACATGATGGATTGATAGCAGGGCAAAGGTCAACCCTTTGATCTCCTATACCGGAGCAAGCGGAAACCCCCCAAGGTCAAAGGTCAGCCTTTGATCCCAGATAACGGAAGGGGCGGGGTGGGAAACCCCCCTTAAGGTCAAAGGTCAAAGTCATTAATCACTTTGACACAATGTCCCTCTTAACACTACTCACGCCTCATAGAACCGATGGGGAGAACCAATGAGCGTGACCTTTTATCACCGTTTAAACAAAGAAAATTATTACCCATCCATGATTTCTCAGTATCTCAGAAATACAGTTAGTTAGCAATGAAACAGCCTCACTTACCATGTTTACAATGAATACAAATCTGTGTCATCAGCATACAATGATACTTAATATCTAGAGTATGTAAAAGTTAGTAAGTAACAAAAAAGTAAGGGTCCTAAAATTGAGCCCTGAGGGATGCCAGTAGAAACTGGTCCAATACCAGACCTGTATTCCCTTAAAGCAACAAACTGTCTGTGTCCAGTCAAATAAGATCTAAACCAGTTTAAAACTGTGCCAGAAATACCAAGGCAATTAAGAAAAAGATTATGATCCACAGTGTCAAATGCAGCACTAATGTCTAAGAGAATAAGAATAGTAGGAGACCCAGCTTTAGAAGCCAAAAGTAAGTCATTAGTCACTTTAAAGGGCCCCTATTATGCTTTTTTTTTTTTAAGTTTCCTAATGTTGCTTTGGAGTCTCCTACAACAGGTTTACATGCATCAAAGGTCAAAAAACGGTTTCATTTTCTCATAATATACATTTGCACATCACCAGATTTTCAAAGATTCTCAAACGACTTGTTTAGATGAATCAATCTCTCCAAATCCCTTCTTTCCGTGAGATACTCTGCTCTGATTGGCCAGAAAGCTCAGTCTGTGGTGATTGGTTTACTGCGTACTGCGCGCGCGACGAAAACAAAAACGCCCATTGCCATAACGTCAGCTCTGCGTGTCCTGAGGCTTCCTACACCGTAAACTAAACACAGTAACGAACAATGACGTCGATTTTACCAATGCGAGCGTGAGTCCGATGACGAAACACTAGAATAACTATTTATTCAACCCGAACCTCCATCGCAAGGACGACTCGAGCAGGATGTTTCAGTGATACGCTACTCAGTTTGAGGTACATTATGAGATGTTGCAACTGTAATTCCTCACCATCAACAATAACAAGTGCATGTCCATCAACCGATTATTTTACTTGTACTAATTTATTTACCGCGTATGTTTTTAATATATTGCGGTGGAAACTGTTTCAATAACAGTGCATTTATGCAATGTATACATTAGCCGAGCTCTAGCGTGAATGACTGATGTAACAAACATTAGTAAAACAAATCTTGCTCCATGTTTAACCTTTCCTCAAAGTAGTGAGAACGACAGACAATCTGCATTTATATACACAGTTTTATGTAATAGTGGCCCACAGCTGATCAGCAGAAGTATTTCAGTTAGACAGTCATAATGTGAGTTAGCCAGTTAGCAGGAGACCTACACAATATAAAACTCAAAACTAAGTATTTTGAACACCGTCTTTCAAGAGCAAGCGGTTTGCGAATCCTGCATTGAACTCCGAGATTTGAGAAGCAGTCGTCAGTAAAATAAAGGGAACACAGCAAAAGTTTAGGATTATACTGCTGTGCTCTGGTAAAGATTCATTTTAACCACAGATTCTTAACATGCTCGTCCTTGGGCAGTGAAAAAAAAAAGTGAATCTTTACCATCACGTTGTAGAACATCCCCAGGAATCAGCTGCCGGTTTGAGGTTTAAGTTTCCCTGGTGTCTGCGCGAACAATAGGTGGGCGGGGGAATATGCTAATGTTTTGTCTTGACGTGACGAAGAAACGGCTTATGACTCGTTTGAGAAACAATTCTTTTCATTGACTCAGAGTCGACTCGTACTTTTGAAAGACAATAACTTTATATACGGTGCACTTTCCGATTTAAAACTTTGCAGGATGCTTTCATTGACTTAGAGCGATGTTACACACTACATGAAAGGTCATTTTCAAAAATCCATAATAGGGGCCCTTTAACCAAGGTCATTTCAGTGCTATGCATCTTTCAAAAGCCAGATTGAAACTGCTCAAAAATATTATTAACAGAAAGGTGATTATGCAAATGTAAAGCAACAACACATTCTAAAATTTTGCATGGGAGTGAAGATTTTACAGAGGTCGGTAGTTATTTAAAATATCCTAAGTTTCACTTCTTAAGCAATTCTTAAGGGTTCATTCATTATTTGAAGCACTGCTGGACACAAATGCTAAAAAACTAAATTTAAACCAGTAGGAAGGGGATCGAGCATGCAAGTGGTAGTTTTCCACTATAAAGTCAGGTTGTTCAAAATTTGAAAACAGAGTACCCGAAAAACCTGACAAACTGGAGCAAGCGCTGTTGTTGGAGAAAAAAGCAAAGAAACATGATCACGAACATTAGCAATTCTGGTATTTAAAAAAAAAAAACTGATTTGAGGCTGTAAGTGTACTAACATACTTTATTTCACAAATCTTAAGAGGAACAAAAAAATTCCACACATTAAAAACATTATTTAGCTGTGAAAGCTTTCTAGTTCAGAAAGAACGAGTTCGTCATCTAAGGACGTTGAGCCCAATTCAGTGAAAGATGAAACAACAGCAGTTGCACATATACGGTCTGACCAATTGATTTCCACTTTTGAAACTTAACAGTGCAAGACTAGTTACACATGAAAATAATAAATCCAAGTTGAAAAATACAGCTAAATAGTTAGAAAGAGCAATATCAACAGGAGAAGGCTGGGACACAACTCATTTGCAGTCAGCAGGACGAGTGTGTGACCTTTGCTATGAGTAGAGTCCTTTACAAACCGAGTAAGACTGGGACATTCAAATAGCACAAAAAACATCTTTGGCCATTGTGGAATTAGTTTGATCAGTGTGTATATTGAAATATCCCAGAATAAATATTCTCATAAACTTAAAACACAACAAAGACAATAAATTGGCAAATTGAGACATAAAAGATTCCCTAATCTGTGGAGGTCTATAGTCTGTTGGAATGACAGTAAATTGCAAGGCAGAGATACTCAAAACAACAAGACATTCAAAGGACGTACACATTGGTTTAGACACAGTGCTGATGCTAATTTTCACAATGATACACCCGCCTCTACCCGAGGACAACCAAACAGCCCGTGCCCAGGGGAGTGATTGTATTAAAAACAAAGTCCATTATTTTGTTTATGCCAAGTATTCCAAGTCCAGGTTGTTGTCTGTAATAATATCAGGCAAGTGAGACACCTTATTATTCACAGATCTTATGCTAAGCAAAACTGTGTTGAAAAGGGCTAGAAGTCACTGAAGAGGGAGATCTGGAATCCAAACAGGATTCGTGATGTTAGATTTTTATAGATTGACCGCAGTAAAATATTTTTGGCCTATCACCACGACTTGACAGCCAAAATAGAAGATGAGGAAGCAGAGAATAAGCCAAGACCAGAACTCCGATGAAAATATCTAGTCAGTTTCAATAACCCAGCAAATGTTTAAAACTGTAAATGCATCACACTGACCGCCGAATCTATATCTGATGATGGTTTGTGACAACACACTTTTGCATGTGCTCCGATCTCTGCATATCTTTTAAAGTGACAAAAATAAAACCAGCTCAATCAAAGACTTGAAGTCTGATTTTTTTTTTAGATGTGTTGAAGAGAGTTTTGAAAGTTACCTTTTATTCAATTCTGACTTGTGTTCCGCAATTGTGAGTTTATCTCACAATTCGGAGAAAAAAAAGGTCAGAATTGTGGGATTTAAACTCTCAAAAGCGAGATTTTTTTTTCTAAATTCTGATTTTTTTTTTTGCAAATACCCTTTTTTTGTTTTTATTCCGTAAGCGGAAACAAGCTTCCATAAAACAACAACATGGTAGCACTGTGGTTCTTTTGAGTTTTAGGCCCTGTTTACACGAGAACGCTCGCGGGTGAAAACGTAAAAATATTTTATCGGATGTGCCTTTCGTTTACACGGCGACGGCATTTTGAGGGCTTAAAAACACAAAAAAGTGAAACCACCCTCCAGAGTGGAAATCTTAAAAACGCTCCACCGTCACGTTCCCGTCTAAAGGGTAAAAACGGTAAAAACGTTTCACTAGACATTGAAGGCGTCGCGTACGCGTTTACGTCACAGGCATGCGCCAGTACAGGAAAATAACGAAACATTATCAAACTACAATATAGCATTAATTTCATTGACAAAAAAAATAATAATCTGAGCGACACGTGAAGAGCAGCGAGGGTTAAAGCAGCAGCTTTACCGTATTAAACATGAAAAACTGTGTCAGCGTCTCTTTCACTTTCAGTGCTCCACATCGCCACCTAGCCGCCTGGAGTGCACACTACATCCAATTTCACACACTTTTGCGTCACCATATGCACGCAGATTTCCCCCCATAACGCTCGTCTAAACGCAGAATAAAAAGTGATAACGCAACGCCACTTTTGCGTTTTCTCTTCAGATCGTTTCCGTGTAAACATAGCCTTAGGCTGCGTCAGAAAGCTTACAAATAAATGAATCAGCGTGACAGGTGTCTAAAGCACGTGTGACAAACACAACAATTTTATTGGATGATGACAGTCCATGACGCCACAAGCGGAGTGCCCGTAAGTATAAAAGAACGCCTGTAATACACATCAGCTTTTTTTACTGCAGGAGCCGCTTCTTTGTATGCACATGCAAGACAAACACCGTGTTGGAGCATGTTTGACTCCCGGGGGAACTTGATTCGCTCATTATAATGGATTTGCGTTATCCCTGAAGTTGTTCTCTGTTCTTGTTGATTCTCTCCCGAGAGATAGGAATATAGTGTTTGCACGAGTGCGCTTGGATAGACTTGGATGCACTCATGGTGATGCATTCAGCAGTTGAAGAGCTGCTTGCAAGCCATCTCTCCCCTGGTGCTGCATCCTATTTCATTATGGCTCAAGGCATATGTGGAGGCAAGACAGGCCTGTGGGCCCTGCACACCATGAATCCTGCTCAGCAAGTGCTGCCAGACGGTTGGGTTCCCGTCCCCTCCAGCTTATGCTGAGGTCTGCCTTCATGGACCTGTGTGATAGGCACCAACATTAAGAGATTGCAAAAAAAAAAGAAAGAAGTTGTGTTCTGTTTTTCCCTGGTGTAGAGCACTGCTGGGTGCCAACTAGCCTCTCCCTATGGAGGATCCCTTTGTCACTCTACAGATAAAGCATTGCGGAAATTCGCGTAACCCGTAGTGATAAAATAAAATAATTTTAAAATTTATAGGCAGGACAAGTAGTTTTAGGCTTGGTTTGTAGAGAATTCACCTTTGGCTAAGCCCCGCCCCCCTTAGTTACTGTTGTTACGTCCGTCAACTTCATCTGGGCTCTGGTTTGGTATCAACATGGCTTATGCTGTGACGCTCTTCCTGCTGAACTTTTATCAAACTTTTATAAAGCAGCAAATAAAGTGTCTGATAGAAGTAGGCAAAGGCGGCTGCAGTGTGCGTTCGAAGGCTATATTCAAGACATACGGCGAAACACAAGCAACAACAAGATCCAAATAGAGGCAAAAGCATAACGGTCACAGTCAAAACATGACCCAGCGCATATCCTAATGGAGACGGAGGCTGGGACTCACAATATCAAGAGCAACACTGTTCATGCAGAGCTGGTCTCTATTCACTTCTATAATCATTATTTACAAAGCAAACGGACTACGCCAGTATAAAGTTGTATTTATTAGCAGCGTGTGCTAGCGTATCAACAATTAGGGTAGAGAACCGAAATCATGACCTAAACCAGCATAAAACTGTCTAACTAGTGTAACTTCACAGTAAGGTTAAAAGCTAAATGTATCTTAGAGACACAAAAGTGTGTTGTTGATCTTGAGGGGTTTCGCTGACTGAGGACGTCCACACAGTTTAATCCAAAGACGACACTTGTCAGGATTTGACTTAAAAAACGGACACCCCCATCCAACCTCTCTGGGAAACGCGTATCTGTGTTACAAATGCCCCAGGCACAACGGTTAACCGTATTTCTGATAAAACTACGACGGTAATAGCCTGCCGAGACCAACACTATGAGACGCCGGTGTTAAAGTCAATGGAGCGCTGTGAGAAAGTGTCGGACCCTCTGTGGAGCTCGTTCTTGGCTGCGCTGTGATTGGTCAATCTACATTCTAGGGCGTGGCTTAGCCAAAGGCGAATTACAAACCTGCGCACATATATTCAAACACACATAACTATAGAATTAATTCTTGATGCGCACGTGAGCGTCATCAGCGTTTCTCACAGGTTCAGTTTAAAGTCTGTGTAGAGAGAACGGTGTCGTCTTAGCCGTCTCTAATTTAATAACTAATGATCCTTTCGACGGAAGTGAATCAATCAAAACTAACTTTAGCTGGAAAATAACATTATTCAAGAATTGCTATAAAGCCAAAACAATCTGTTACCTTAAATTATACGTTTATCTCTGTAAAGCTTCTTTAAAACAATCTAAATTGTTAAAAGCGCTATATAAATGAAGATGACTTGACTTGCTGGGGTTCAGCATGCTCTTCTGGGGCCTAGGTATAGAGTATAGAGGATCTTGCTATATGGACTCTACATTATCTTTCATGGCCCCCTCCTGAAGGAGGAGTTGAAAAGCAACCATTGCCGAATTGACAGGTTTTAGTTAAAAGAAAAACAGGAGTGTGAATACACTCTCCGTTGCTTGTTTCATATTGTACACCGAGCAGTGCTTGATGGCTTATGCATGCCGAGTCCCGACACGTTTTCCTGCAAAGATACTTCAGATTAGGTGGTAGCATGGGCACATGTCTGAGGACACCCTGCCCCTTCACATGCCCCTTCGGCGAGAGTGGCATTGATCCGTGGTTGTGGGTGGATTGTCTCTGGCATCTCTCTTGCTCTGCTCTGATACCTTGAATTATCTCTTTCCAGAGTTAGGCTATATTCTCCGCTTTGTTAGGGTCTAAAATAGAATTGTACGCTCCCCTATGAAAGGTTGCTTGGTAGATACCCCCTTAGGGTTGATGCAGGGTGAAAAGAGTTTTGTAGGGCAGGTTTCATTTGCCTAGTTTACCTCCCTCCCCAACTACAATTGGGTCTTGAAATTGAGATGTATGCTTCTCCCTTGGGACGGGTGATTTAATGGCCTCTCTTGAATGACCCATGTCCAAGAATCGGACAGGTAGGGGGTAGACTGCCTTCGGGTCGTCCCTCCTGGTTTTCTGTTGCATGCTATAGTTAGGGTTGGAGTAAAGCGCTAGCTATATCGGGTCCTGGAGAAGTGACTATATTTTTTCAGGGTTGAGCTGCTCTCCCCTAGTAGTGTACTGGGATATGTTATGCAATAATAATAATAATACATTTTATTTATAATGCACTTTTCTAAAACACAAAGCCCTACAAACAATAATGGCAATACTAATCATGACAGTCTGTATAAGCAATTTAAAAAAAGATGAGTTTTTAATAGGGCTGGGTATCGATTCAGATGTTCCAATTCGATTCGATTTCGATTCGCAAGCTAAAGATTTGACATTAACTTGATAATTATCGATATCGACTGACATAAAAAAAATATTGTGTTTGGCCATATCGCCCAGCCCTACCTTCATGTGCAAATTCTGCCTGCAAAGTCTTTGCCTGATAAGACAGCGAGACAACGAGTCAGCTGCCTAAGATTTCGGATGCAGCCTCAGTGTATTTAGTTGTGTAGTAGCAGGTCTTAGTTCTTGTTTGAGAGTTGGTGCCATCTGCTATCACCTCTACCATTTCTTCTGCATTTAACATGATGGGTTCTGAGCCAGAAGCGTCATTGACAGAAATCTACATGCTCTTGCCTGGTGTCTGAGGATTCATTCTCACTGGGAACATTTGATTTGTAAAAATATCAATCTACATCTCTATTTACAGATGTAATCAAAATTATTCAACCCCCATTGCATATCATGTTTATTGGCAAAATGTACAGACTTTCAGCTGTTTGCAATGAACAAATCAAACAAAAGTAAATAACAAATGTTTCAAGTGGTTTCCTCAAATTCAACTTTTAATGACCTCTGCAGTCTCAAAGTTATTCAACCCCGAGTAGAATCCCTCATAGTAGCACAAATCTGCAAAACAGGTGTTGTGTCAAGCACACCTGATGCCACTAATCAAGGGCTTCATTAGTTGAGCTAGAAAAGATGAAATGTGAACTGGCTAAGTATGTTGAGAGACATATTTCGAGCATGCAGTCAAAGGTGACAAAGTCAAAAGAATGGTCCAAAAAGTTAAAAGAAGATATCATTACCCTTCATTAAAGGTGCTGCATGGAGTTTTTCTACTAAAATTAATAATTTTTTTATTGCCTGTGTGTGAAGGGGTTGTAATTTCACAATAAAATGATCCACTTGGCGGGTTTTGCTATTACCTCTGAAAGCAAGTATTCCTATTTCTATGTGAAGTCTCCGGGTCGGATTTGTCGCGAAATCCAGTGCCGTGACTGAGACCTGCATGCGCTCCCGAGCGTCTTGCCTCGTCTACTGACTTTGCACTCAACAGCGACGACACTGCAACTTTAGGACATGGAGTCTGCTAACACTAGGAAACGACAAGCACAACACAGACTCCAGCACAAACTCCACATAATAATAAAAAACAAAAGAAAGCACGCGCACGAGCACTCGCTTGTAAACGTATTGGTTGCAATCTGAAACATCACCGCTAGATGCCGCTGAAAACTCCATACAGCACCTTTAACAAGGAACAGGATACAACAACAACAAAATAGCGAAGGCACTAAATGCTCCTAGAGACACCGTTGGAAGCATAGTTCACAGGTTCAAAGTTAAAGGAACAGTGGTTACACTACCTAGACGGAGCAGAAAAAAGGAAGCTGTCAACGGCTGCAACCAGATTTTTGAGAAGGCTGGTTCAGAAAAACCCTCAAATGAATGCAAAAGACCTGCAGCAAGACTTGGTGGCAACATGCACTACGGTTTGAGCTGTACAGTAAGTCTCGTACCAAACGTATGCCACAACTCCAAGACGTACACCACTACTGATCCAAAAGACTGCTCCAATTTGATCAAAATCATATAATAAGCCACAGAGGTATTGGGATTCTGTTCTGTGGAGCAGTGGAGTATGTCTGGAGGAAGAAGAATGAAGGATATGCTGAAAATAGCACTGTCTACAGTTCAGCATGGTGGGGCTTGTGATGCTCTGCGGCTGCTTTACGTCCTCTGGAAACCTGGAGCGTGTGGAAGACCAGATGGATTTATTGAAGTATCAGGAAATCCTAGGAGAAAACGCCATGCCGTCAGTGAGGAAGCTGAAGCTTGGCCGTCAGTGGACCTTCCAACAGGACAATGATCCCAAGCATACCTCAAATGCCACCAAGGCTTGGTTTCAAGTCCTGGAAGAGTCTACAGTGGCCAGTGACTCAATTGAAAGTTTCTGGTGGGAATTGAAGGCGGCGGTTGCAGCACGAAACCCAAGAATATCACTGAAGTGGAGGCCACTGCTCATGACGAAGGGGCCGAATAATTTTGAAAACCAGTTGAGCCATTTCATTGACTGATGTTTGATTTGTTCATTGCAAACAGCTGAAAGTCTTTAAATTTGTCCCAATAAACCTGATTTGCAATGGGTGTTGAATAATTTCAAAACCATACATTTGTTTTTTATATCTAGATATGTCTGTTTGTACCATCTATGTATATATACCTAAAAAAATATGTTATAAGAACATTTTGCTAACATTCCCATTAAGTAATGAAAAGATTTGTCTATTTCTAAATGTTTTTTAAAAGATGTTTTATTTCTTGGATGTGCGAATGATGAAGGATCGTTACATTTTAAAATGTTGCAGACATTATGGAAACATTACATTTGAATGGTTTCTGAAACAAGGAATATGATATAAAAGACGTTAGATTAAAACATTTCAGAAAAAAGTTCCATGAACAAATGTAATGTTTTTGTGCTAACGTTTTTGAAGCCATTAGCCACTACATCCTGTGGTGGAGAGTTATTGGCAAGATGGAGAAGTTATTTTAGCGGTCAGCAACTTCCCTGTACTCTCAGAAGAAAAAAAAAAAATGGTACAAAAGCTGTCACTGGGACAGTACACTTTAAAAAGGGTTACAATGCACCTTTAAAGGATTAGTTCACTTTAAAAAAAACTTTTGCTGATAATTTACTCACCCCGATGTCATCCAAGATGTCCATGTCTTTCTTTCTTCAGTGGAAAATAAATGAAGGTTTTTGATGAACACATTTCTCCATATAATGGACGTCAATGGGCCCCAAACGGGTCAAGGTCCAGATGACAGTGTCAGCGCCGCTTCAACGGGCTTTAAACGACACCAGACGATGAATACGGGTCTTATCTAGCGAAACCATCGTCATTTCAAACATAAATAAACAAGTTTAAGTTTTATAAGCACAAACGCTCGCCTCGCTCTGTTCTGTGATGCGCGTTCGTGACGTCACGTGATACGCAGTTACGCTGTAAAGGTCACGCTTCTGTGAAAAGTAAAAAAATTCTGTCCTGACGAAACTGTTCTTTTAGGCTTTTTAATATTCCAACACCAGGATACACACACGAGATGGGCATTTTAAATGATAAACTGACACAAAGTCATTTGAATATGTGTGTATGGTCCTCCTTCCGCACATCTGTAAACACTGACTCGTCAAGCGTGACCTTTTCAACGTAACTGCGTATCACGTGACGTCACGAACGCGCATCACAGAACAGAGCAAGGCGAGCGTTTGTGCTTATAAAACTTAAACTTTTTTATTTATGTTTGAAATGACGATGGTTTCGCTAGATAAGACCCGTATTCATCGTCTGGTGTCGTTTAAAGCCCGTTGAAGCGGCGCTGACACTGTCATCTGGACCTTGACCCGTTTGGGGCCCATTGACGTCCATTATATGGAGAAATGTGTTCATCAAAACCTTAATTTATTTTCGACTGAAGAAAGAAAGACATGGACATCTTGGATGACATCGGGGTGAGTAAATTATCAGCAAAAGTTTTTTTTTAAAGTGAACTAATCCTTTAAGGTACTAATATGCTCTCTTTGGGTACAAATGTGTCTTTTGAAAGGGTACCGCCCCAGTGACAGCTTTTGTACCTTTATTTCAGAGAGTGTGTAATTGATGTGGTCTCTGTGTAGATACAGTGGGGCCTGCTGTGCGGACTCAGAGCCTGAAGGGTTTCGTGAACGCAGATAGACCTGCGGTGGCACTTTCATCACAGATAAAATGGCAGCGATGGCTAAATTTCTGCCGCTGCTTCTCGTTCATCTTTGATTTGAAGCATTTTATGTCCCGATTCATTTAGATTTAGTCTTTTCCCTTAAAAAAAAAGGATTCGGTGTCTACAACATGGAACAACATCCATGAACGCCCACTAGTGACCTCACCGCCATCCACATGCGGATCCTGTTCTCGGCAGGACTTCTTTTGTCGGTCTCAATCGGACAATGGTGGGAGGAGTGTGTGTAAACAGCCTCGGTCAACAAAGCAGACTATTTGCACTCGTTTAAAGTAGACATTACGTTATAATAATTGCAGATTAATATTGCTAGATTAATATGTATTTTTTAACATAATAGGATTTCTTATTAAATGTATTGCACAATTTTTTTTTTTTTTTTTTTTTTTTTGTGTTTTATATGCAATTTTATTCTCTTTTAGGGTGACTTTTAACATCTGTTAAAATGAAAAATAGCCTTCTGGCTAACTCTGGCATATTGGCAGAAATGTTTATTAAAGGGGTCATGACATGGGTTTTTTTATTTTATTATTATGTTCCCTTAGGTGCAAATATAGTATTACTATAGTTTTTTTTACAAAAAACTTTTAAAATGTAGTGATTTATGACCTTTCCCCTGTTTCTCATCCTCTGATTCAAACAGTCTGTTTTGGGGGTGTTTCCCCTTTAAGAGTTCAGTGTTGACGCCCACTGTTATGATTGGCTAACGTCAGTGTCTATGCATCAATTATTAACGCCCCCAGCCAGAACATATGCAAACGCTGGTACGTCACTTCGCACCGTGACGTCACTTCTTACCATGGATCCAGAACGAGCTGTATTTAGAGCTTGATTAAATAAATGATTCGTTTATAATGGGGAGGACGTCTTAAGCTATGAAACTTGCAGGACGTTTTAATGGTTCAAAGACCTCTAATATACCAAAAGATCAAGGCAAATTTGGTTTCTCATGTCATGACCCCTTTAATATGCACTGTCCCTGTAATAATAAATATAAAAAAAAATTTCACTGTTTATTTGGGTTTTCTATTTTTAATTCCAATTTGTATTTTGATTGCATTTATTTTGTGCTGTCGCCAATATATTTATTATAGTAGAATTGGGGTAAATACAACCTTTCAATAACCTTAAATCAAACACGGGCACACATTTATCTCCAAATAAAAATCACTTTATTGGTATTGAGTCCTGTATTAATAGTTCTGTGATGCACCTCATTAATTCTCTCTTCTGTATTAATATCCAATGTTATGTTGTACGTTGGATGGGACTGCACCAAAAGCATCAGTTAACAGAATTACATTGTTTATCAGGGAAGCATCACAGATATTACTTATCCAACTAAACTGGACTCGAACAGGGAGGATGGCTTGTTTATTAACAGCAATAACTGATAAGGATATATTAATGAGAAATCAATGTTACACAAGGGTTGATTTCCTGTAGATCTATGCTAGTGGTTTAACTTTAACTCACTTCAATGACAAGGTAACAGCCGGCTAGATTAAGGAAAGTGTTCAAACTAAAGGGCAAAAGTAACCGTTGCTTGACATGTCTGGAATGCGGGCACTGAGAGCGCTAACCTGTGGAAACGTGTTCAGTGACGCAAGGCTGAATCGTGCTCGTTTCCTGACACTTTTTCACAGAGCTAATGCATGTGCTGGCATTACAGGGCGAGCAGTTGTTCACATGTGACTTTTTTGACAGCAGAAAATAAAAAAATAATCTATTCGCAGCTTTTCTGCAGCCAGAACTAGCCGGTTTAAAACAGAGACATCACACTAGTATCTGCAGACGCTTGTGTTGAGACACAATGCCAGTACAATCTGTGCGGACACCAGTTTGACACACAACAAACAAGTATATATTAGTGATCTGAGTTATTTATTGTATATATTCATCGCTGCATGCACAGGACTGCTTGGATCAATCTCAATGCCGGGGTAATATTTCAACCCTAAATCTACAACTATTAAAGTTGTGACCGTTTATGAAACTTTACCACATTTGGGAAGGGATCGAATCTGTTAGACTTTACAATAAGGTCCCATTAGTTAACTAGCAATACGTTTGTTACAGTATTTACTCATAAAACATGCAACTGGACATTTTAGCTCAGTCAATAATATTAACAGATGACAAACAAATGATTTAGTAAATGTTGAAAATTGATCAATAAATGCTTTAAAAGTTCATGTTATCTAATGTAGTTAACTACTGTAACCTTATTGTAAAGTGTAACAAAATAATTACAGTAATGGGACATTTTTTTACTTGTAATACTTAAAAAAAAAAAAAAAAAAAAATGGGAGGGAATAGTGAGAAATACACCAAAAATGTGTAAGTTGGAATGAAATGGATATGTTTTAATGAGATTCCCCTGTCCAGTACAGCGCTAACAACAAACTATGCTAAATCAGTGGTAACATTAAATAAACAGTCCATTTTCTTTTGTAAACTTACAGTAATTCACTAAACTTAATCAATTAACATTCAATACAACTGATTATCTTCCATAATTTCTCCTGACTGTTTGGTATTATCATCTATTGAGCGTAAGATCGTCGGTCTGTACTGTAAAGACACATTGCATAGGCTAGAAGTGTGTGTATTCAGCTCTAAAAGTGTGGCATACCGCTGTATATTTGGTCAACTCTATACGTCTACAAACAAGTTTAGTGAAAACACCAGTGCAAATGAGTACAGTAATAAGGTTAGCCATCTTTATATTCCAAGAAAAATATATGAAAAACAAAAATACTCTAGACGCCTGAGACGTACTAACTTGGACCCTAATTGTATCTCTCTTTTCCTATTTTTTTTTTTGGATTCAATATGAATAACATGAGGTTGCAGTGTGCAAACATGTAAGGAGTCTCTTAAGGATTAAATGGCTTTAGCGCGGTCAGATGATACACATACATGTAGCTCTTCTACGTCTCGATGACAGGACTGTCAATCTGCGCGTGCTTTTCTGTATTTAACCTTCTCGCTGGACACTACGCCGTTAGTGTGGCCGTTCACGGATCCGTTCGGGTGATCGGTCTTCCGAGATCTCTTATAGGTCTGTGGAGCAGAGAGAGGGAACGGTTACTTCCACTCCATTACATTCTTACTCTACGCCAAAGGAGAATTGGTTTACCTGTATGTAGAAGTTCGAGAAGAGTAGGATAAGAGTCATGCAGTAAGAGATTTGGAAATACAGCCAGCCCATTGGGAAACCACACGGCCGAACCACAGCACAAGACGTCTGGAACATGGTCAGGACGAACTGGACCTGAGGGAAAACAGCCGTCAGTCATCGGTTCCTCCATTAGGTTAGAGTAGCTAAACTAAGATTGCATGCGTTCAGTTCATTTTTAAAAAGTCCTAATTCTGGCAAATGCAACCATTATAATCTATACACTCCCGTTCAAGTCTGTAGTTTTTACGTTTATTCCGCAAGGATGCATTAAATTGATCAAAAGACATTTATAATGTTGCCAGATATTTCCATTTTAACTCTTTCCCCGCCGCTGACGGAGTTTTCCTGCTATCCGTGTTTCTCTGTTATACTGCAGGGGGCGCTGTTACACATCTACTGAGAGAGTGCAGAATCTCCTGATCCAAACACAGGAGAAGAAGAAGCAGAAACAAGCGATGGCATATGTAATCATATGTAAAATGACACGATCATAAACATCTAACAGCATATCTGATATTCATACAACTAAATATTCTGAGGGCAATTTTGTGAAAATGTCTGGAAACTGGCGAGGAAAGAGTTAAATAAATGCTGCTAGTTTGAACTTTCTATTTATCCAAAAAATATTGAAAAAAAGGGTCATGTTTTAACACAAATATTAAGCAGCAAAACGGTTTTCAACATTAATAATAATCATAAATGTTTCTTGAGCATCAAATCATCATATTAGGATGATTTCTGAAGGATCATGTGACACTGAAGACTGGAGTAATGATCAGCTTTGATAATAATAAATATCACTTTACTGTATATATATATACACTCCACGTCCATAACTATTTTCAAAACTCACGCAACTCATCTTTTTAGACAGGCATATTCTCTTTAGTTTTTAATTTTTAACATTTTTTAAAGGACTCCACCCTTTCTCCGTTTTTTTAATATTTTTTTTTATAGTATTACTATGTTATGATAATGTTTGTTCTCGCTGATTCCATGTTCAATGCATGGAGTGTTTTATTGTTGATTTTGTAAGGTGCCCTTGAGTGTTGAGAAAGGCATTTTATTAATAAATGCATTATATTCACACAGAAAACAGCGGTTATAAAGTGTAATAATATTTTCACTGTAATGTTGATACATCTTCTTGACCCATTTGAAACCTTCGAACGGTAGAGTATATTATTTTTCAAGCATTTTATCTTGAAAATCGTACCAGGAGATCTCACTAGTGAGCAGTTACACATGTTAAAGTCAACTTCTGGAAAAGCTGAAACTTTGCATCCCAATTATTCCTATAAGCTCTGAAGATGATTGGTTGAGCTGTACGACTCCAATAGCAGCGACCACATCTTCCATTACAACACACACTTGTTCCGCTAATGAAGTGAGCTAGAGAAAGAGTGTGTAAGAAGCGTGTCCTTGCCAGCTGGCCTTGGGTGATGTACTTCTTCCACCACAGATACGGTCTGATGGCCGGCACGGCGGAGAGCCCGTAATACGAGTACATCAGCACATGGATGAAGCTGTTGAACGAGGCGCCGAAATACGCTGATGGAGAGAGAGAGATATCAGCATTCGTTCACACACCACCTTTACACACATTACACACATTGGGTCATGAAACATTCGTAAATATACGAGTACATATGCGAGTGATCTGCGCGTAAAGAGACCTTCCCGAAAACTCTTCTGCCGATTCACAAATCTCAAATATTTCGTAAACGTCAGATGTGAGAGTGAAGTGTGTGTGTGTGTTAATGAATTCCAATCAGTCGTAAATGGGACGCACGTTCTCATTCTCAATTACCATAAACCCCGCCCATTAAATCCGACTGACAACTATATATGGGCATCATATTATGACACCAAACGAAGGATTTCAACATGTCTTCTTAAAAGCAAATAAAAATGAAAAATGTATCATAATATTTTATTATCAGAAGTTCATTCAAAACGGCATTTTATTTTCAAGCGTACATAGGCGTATCAGGTCCTAAAAAAAGGAAGCTTGGCAGATATTACAGACGCAGTTACTGGAGATTCATCTGTTAAAAGAAAATGGTTCGACATGAAGCTCGACTGCAAAAAAACTAATTAGTTCACTTCGAAAAAATATAGCCCAGCCGTATTGAAAGCAATTAATCATTTGATTAAAGTGTACCGTCTGCAGATGCTATCACTGGCTCTCATAATAAAAGTAAAAAGAAAAACCGTATGTAATTACTATATATCATATTTTTTCAAAATGCTGTGTAAATATGTACCCGATTAAGGAGAATTAAAATGCAGCCGTATTAATGAGCGAAGCGTTCGGATGTTAAACGCATATTTACGCGTGGCCGGGAGCAGGTGTAGATTTCTTTCGTACCAACTAACATTTGGAAAATACGAACATTTTAATGAATCCGAAAATTTACGCCAGAACCACTTTACACACGATTTACACAAGAATTCGTTCTGCTCGTGTTTCATGGATGAGACCCATTACCTTATTCTAATGGTGGATTCTACCATTTTTTACATTAATAGGCAGAATTACACACCTCAATCCATGATCAATAACCACGATCTATTTGTAACATGTAGCCTGATCCGTTTCGGTTTAGACAAGGACTCTTAGTGCGTGTTCACACTTGGCATTATTAACAAGCGCCCTGTATCCGGATGTTGTCCACACACGCATTGAAAAGACGAGTGTAAACACGCTTCTGATGGAAATGTGATCGATCAGCGTGTCCTGGTCCAGAGGGAGTCGAGGATCGGATCTCAGTGTAATGTAAACGTGTGTGTGTGTGTTAGAGGCTGACATTTTTTCGGCAATCCCACGGGTCAAGGGATTCCCGTGGGATTCCTGCAGGATGGGAGTCATCTTTGCTATTAATCACGGGATTTGGACAGTACAGGATAAATGGTTAACGGGAGCAGACGGGAGCGGGAATCAACCAATAGCAAAGACGACAAAAAAAGAAATAAGTAAACGCACCATTTTGTAGTTTCCTTTTAATACGCCTACAATGTAACGCAATTAAAAAAAAACAACTACACGACCCAGCCGTCCCAGAAGCCATCAGTGCTTTTTGTCACGGCTTCCCGCCGGAATTCAAAGAGCAGTGATGGAGGGAGCTAACAGCCGCGGAGAACGATGTGGCAAAAAATGATTTACAGCGCAAAGTCAGAAGTAATGACATGTCTATTAAAGGTTGGGTAGGTCAGAATTGTCAAAAAAAAACTTTCAAATTGGCTTAAACTGTCTTTATATACCAATACATAATTAAAATGCAAGTACTCTGAAATAGAGAGTATAAAAAACTGAGTGACTCTAGTGTATTTAATCTTCAATAAACACAGCTCATTAATTCCATTCACTCCCGCCTAAAAACGGGTGCGCGACTGCGTGCACGTGGGCGGAGCCAGTAATAGCGGCGGTAGTCATGGCGACGGAGAGTGACAGTCGCGCAAGCCAATCACTTGTTTCGTCCCGGTAGGAATTAATGAGCTGTGTTTTTTGAAGATTAAATACACTATAGTCACTCGATTTTTATACTCTCTTTTTCAAAGTACTTACATTTTAATTATGTATTGGTATATAAAGACAGTTTAAGCCAATTTGAAAAAAAGTTATTTAGACAATTCTTACCTACCCAACCTTTAAGTTCACAGAACTGGTCGGAAAGTCTGAAATATTAATTAAGTTTATGAGAGTAGAATGTGACGGTGATAGCACGATGTACGCTGCTTGTAAGACATGCTTAGTCTTAGTCAAGTGATTCAGGGACGAGCGGTCTGAAGAGGCACAAGGCAAATTCGGGGAAGAATCAGCCAAGCATCGCTTCGTTCATCAAGCGGAAACTGCCGTCAGGTGTCAAGTCTCGTCTGACCGAAACAAATTGCTCGCATGCAACATATAACTAAGATAGACTCATTATGCAAGAGCATAATTGATGAAAATCATTAACATGTAATAAAAAAAAACTATAAATGTAAACTATAAATGTATTGTTTACTCAACAATAAATGAGTAAAATGCAGCTTTATGTGCGGTTTGGGTTTATTAAACTATTGTAGACAGGGTGTGAACTATGTACTGTTTCTCTTTTATTTGCGGTCTTCCATTTTCTGGAGAAAATCTAAAAACAGGGGCTCAGCAGCTGGTCTAAAACAGGACGGAGAGCAGATTAAATCAAATTCTATGTATTAAATAAACACTAATTGAAGAAAAAAAATATATGGGAGCGGTACAGGAGCGGGAGTCAGTTTAAACAGGAGCGGGATGGGATGGGATTATTTTTTTAACTTTGGTCTGGGAGTGGGACGGGACAAGATTTCTTTCTATGGGAGTGGGACGGGACAGGAGTGAAAATCCACTCCCGGTGTGTGTGTGTGTGTGTGTGTGTGTGTGTGTGTATTCACAGGTGGACGTCATAAATCCCCCAGTCTCCCCACGTGCTGTCAGAAAATAAGACGCACTTTAGACAAATTAAACTTATTTGAACCTTACAATAAACGTCAATATTTAAAACAGTTTATTTAGACTTACATGATACTGTGTGTGTCATTTTTCATTTTAATTGTGCAACATTATCTGAACGAGGCGATCGCCTGTAAATCACAGCTGTGATCACTCACAGGGGTTCCCAACCTTTTTTTGTCTGACACCCCCTTTTTCCCAAGAAAATATTTTAGGGCCCTCTTCACATTTATTGATATTATCGCTCTTGTAAGCTTGCAGCAAGGGTGACAAATATGTTGTTTTTTAAACAAACGGTATGTTTACTATAAGCAGATATGTTTATGCACAAATAATAGCCTATAATATTGAAAATACAATAACAAAAACATCAGTAGGCCCTTTGTCGTTTAAAAACGTAAAAATATTCACACTGGTGTGTAGGTAAAAAAAGAAAGAATATAGGCTACTACTAAACAGTGGTGGAGGAAGTACTCAAGTTTAGTACTTAAGTAAAAGTACAATTACCCTGCAAAATATATACTTAAGTAAAAGTACAATTACTACATCAACATCTTACTTAAGTAAAAGTCATAAGTACATACTTTTAAATTTACTTTAAAGTATTTTTTTTAAGTAAAAGTACAATCAGTTGTCTCGATGTCTGGGCTGTTCAATTGTAATAATCACAAACAATTTCTATTGTGTACTGGAAAGGGTTGTTGTGCAAGCTCTCTGCAATACTGACACACTGTAAAAATCTGGTTATTTACTTATTACTCATTAAATATTAATTAAGCTAAGCCAATTATGACATACAATTTATTTTATTTTTACTATACTATTAAGAGCAGTAAAAAAAAACCCTCAAAAGCACACAGGTGAGTGTTATTCTGAACACTTTAATCAAATTTGTATGACCAGTTTATTCTGCTCAACAACAGTTGCTTTACTCCTTTACCTTGGCCTGCATGGGGAAAATGTAGCTAAAACTGCATTTGAGGCTTATACTCCATTGATTACAGAAAATCCAAAAGCATTAGGCTAATAATGTATAATAGGGGTGTAACGGTATGCAAAAATCACGGTTCGGTACGTACCTCGGTTTTAAAGTCACGGTTCGGTTCATTTTCGGTACAGTAAGGGAAAGAAATGCAAAACATTAAACTGCTGGTTGTTTACTATAAACTTTTTTTTTTAACAATTTGTTTAAATTTTTTTAAACACACTTTTTAATTAAATATAATAAATAAAAAAGAATAATAAATAAAATACTGCTGCAAAGTTCTCCACTAAATAAAATACTCTCAAACCAATATTGGCCATGACACTAGCGAGAGGAGAGAGAGAAAAAAATGCCCGACAGGCATAAAGATATTTATGTCCGAGCCCGACCCGAAACCGACAGTTAAAATCCCATTTTTGTTCCTCATACTAATGACACGCGTACGTTTGTTTGTGTGGAAAGCCTGCTTTTATTAAGCAACTGAAAGGCATTTGGAAATGTCAACAGATGATCGCATCAGCGCGCACGGAGCGCAATTTCCGCACACAGGAAGACAGATGTTATGGTCATATTTTGCATGTATTTTAATCACAAAAACGAACGTTTGCATCAAGTGAAAGCATCAGGCACATTGGCTACCAACATAATAAGCTGTTTTAAGTGTAAAATGTTCAATGCCTTATCGCGCTGATGTGACCGAGCCCGAGCCGAAGCTGAACATATCTAAATATTTGTCCGAACCTGGCCCGTACAGTTGTACAGTGCGCGCTCAAGTGCAACGCGGAGACTTCCGACACTTAATGTTCGTGTGGAAACTCGGAATATGTTCCGCACACAACTAGCCTAATTCACGTGAAAGATTGCATTCATGTGCACCGCACCGAAAGTCCTATACCGAAACGGTCCGGTACGAATACATACCGTACACCCCCTAATGTATAACACATTAGAATGAGACAAAAATAAGCACCAAACTAAATTTGACAAGGGTGAGGTGAGTGCTTCTCTTAAAACATGCAAGCAATGTGTTGTGTTGTTTCAAAACGCGCGCTGAGCGCGTGAGTTCTTTGACCAATCAGATCTCCGATCTGTTTCAACGTGCATTGGCCAGCAACGCCAAAACGTCAGTCGACCAAAAACATTTTATGCAAGAGATTCGGAAGGATGTAACGACACGCATTTTAATAATGTAGTGGAGTACAAAGTACAGACAATTGCTGAAAAATCTACTTGAGTAAAAGTAAAAGTATGCATTATTTTTTTTTTTACTTAAGTAAAGTATAGATACGTAAAAATTTACTTAAGTACAGTAACGAAGTACAAATACTTCGTTACATTCCACCACTGCTACTAAATGACTGCTGTCTGGGCCCTCAATACTTGCATGTTATTTGTGAGGCTTTATTTTTGACGCTTTTGGCGCTATAGTGAGCGATAATAAACTTGCGTTTATTAACAGAATAATGCGTCTTTAGGAAGAACATTGTAGCCGGAACTACTTCTCTCTGTGTACGTCTATGGCGAGTCACGCAGGTCCTGGGCTACTCCGCATCCAAACCTGTGTAAAATAGTCTCAATGTAAACACTTATTATAGGAGTACCAGTGGCTCAGGATAATAGGAGTACCAGTGGCTCAGGATAAGACAAAAACATGGATTGGAAAATGGATTCAAGATGAACTCGCTCATTATATACATTTTGTACATTTTGAACAGAAAAAAGTTAAGGACTTTTATTTAATGCTCATTGCTCAAAACTTTTCAAAATAGTGGCCCTTGTGGGCCGCGACCCCCCGGTTGGAAACCGATGACTCATGAGATCTTAATGAAGAGCGTGCGCTGCTTTGTCAGAGGAATAATAGGAATACACTTTTTATTTTTTAATGTTTTAAATGTTATTGTTTCCGCATGTTTATTAATCTCCCATATAGTCATTGCACGCTATAACCTTAAACCCCGATGATCGATGATGTGACAGTTTAACATGATCAACCCAGTTATTGTTGTATGATCAACTCTGGAAATATTCCTTTATATTTAAAAAACATAATTTGATCTGAGACTGGAGATTGCACAGGAAAGTAAAGTGAGTGAAAGCAATTGGGACATTCTTAATCCTCTTAATTTGGTGTCGTGCTACAGACCTCATTTAAATATGTAAAAACATAAATCCGATCGGTTATCCAGACACAGAGGCTACTTAATATGAACAAATGTAAACGCACCGTGTCCTGATTGGCTAATGATCCGATCTGCTTGATCACGGTGATCGCATGTTAATGCCAAGTGTAAACGCAGCCTTAGTGTGTGTTCACACTTGGCATGTTTAAACCAAACTTTCGTGCGATTATAATGGACGAGTACGAGCTAGAAATTATTTTTAGAGCATTAAACACAGAAAAACAGTGTCGCAAAGGTTTTAATTTCAGGAATCAGAAATTTCATTTAGAATTACAATTCAATTTCAACCATAAAGCGGCTCTCCAGTGCGTACACAGACACACTCGGTTTTAAACTGCAGAAACAAACACCAGATTTTGTTCAAAAGTATGTTCTTTGATTCAGTTTTTCCAGGCCTGAAATTCCCATAATGATTTTTTATTTATTTTTTTGGTTTTCCATGACCATGAAAACCCGGAATAAGAGTAAAACATAAAAGTAAAACATAAAAATGAACTCTTAGGTTGTGTTAAAAATTAACTCAGGTGCGATCGCTCTGTCAGCTCATTTGAATAATACTGACGTCTGAATCCTGGAGCCACCGCACAAGAGGATCTGAACGACACTCGACCCGCTTCTAAACAAACTCAGGTGTGGCTCGAATTAATTATGAACAACACGGAGCAAACACATGCAAACGAACCAAAGACAGGACATGATGTCACAAGATTTATCCCAGAACACAGCATTGTTCTGGATGTTCGGTGAGTTCTGTAGCGAAATAAACGTCATAAAACCGGCCAATCAGATTATTACGAACGGTGAAGGTTCGGTGTTAAAATGCCAATGTGAACGCTAAGCGGACCAGGACTAAATGTTTTTTGTTTTTTTCTGGTCCGGTGTCATCCTCATGTCAAATCAGATCTTCATCAACTATCAGTTAATGATAATACGAAGTACATAAGAACGATAATACTAATTTTAAATATGTATAGCTTACTAGATATTGCATAATAAAACAGTTTCTTTCACTTGATTGAGCTCTTAATACATTATGTAATGTTCAATTATTCACTTAGGCTAATATTATTATTATGTTATTTTTATGACTGAAATATTTTGACATTTAACACAATTGAACTTGTACTTGCATTAAAGATGATTGTGAATACATGTAGGGTAACCGTGTATGCTATGCTAGCACATAAGCTAACTAATACAGACATTACTGGTCATTATACCATAGTTAAAGCAACTTTTATCATAACGTTTTTGTAGGAATTGTAATCAGGAACTAGTCACGATTTGGGCAAAGACCCAATCTGTCACCACACCGGACCGAGCGAAGTGTGAACACACCCTGAGTGTGTTAGTTTCATGTTTCTTAGTTCCTGTTTCTATGGTATGTCTGTGTCTGGTTTAGTTTAGTTCTCATTTACGTGGTTATATTTAAGCCTTTAGTTTGAGTTTGTGCCTTGTCCTGTATTGTCTACGTTTACACTTGCGTATTGTTTTCTGTTCTGCTAAGTTGATGTTCTTGTTCCCCTCAGAGCCATTGCCTCTTCAGAGCCGCTTCTGTGCCACATTTGCATTGTAAATATGGCAGAAGGAGAGTTCAACCACGTTTTTTGCATGAACAACCAGCACTACGCACTTCAATCAATGATGATCAGTATCCACAATCTATTCTAAGAGGTGAAGGGATAGTTCATCCAAAAATGAAAATTAGCCCATGATTAATCATCCTGAAGCCATCCTAGGTGTGTATGACTCTATCACACGAAGACAATCTGAGTTAGGCTATATTACAAAAAATTTCCTGGCTCTTCCAAGCTTTATAATGGCAGTGAATGGCTGTTTCTGTTTTGAAGTCCATAAAAGTGCATCCATCCATCATAAAAGTGCATCCATCCATAATAAAAGTGCATCCATCCATCAAAAAAGTGCATCCATCCATCAAAAAAGTGCATCCATCCATCAAAAAAGTGCATCCATCCATAATAAAAGTGCATCCATCCATCAAAAAAGTGCATCCATTTATCATAAAAGTGCATCCGTCCATCATAAAAGTGCATCCGTCCATCATAAAAGTGCATCCGTCCATCATAAAAGTGCATCCGTCCATCATAAAAGTGCATCCATCCATCATAAAAGTGCATCCATTTATCATAAAAGTGCATCTGTCCATAATAAAAGTGCATCCATCCATCAAAAAAGTGCATCCGTCCATCATAAAAGTGCATCTATCCATCATAAAAGTGCATCTATCCATCATAAGTGCATCTATCCATCATAAAAGTGCATCTATCCATCATAAAAGTGCATCAGTCCATCATAAAAGTGCATCTATCCATCATAAAAGTGCATCTATCCATCATAAAAGTGCATCTATCCATCATAAAAGTGCATCTATCCATCATAAAAGTACATCCATCCATCATAAAAGTGCATCTATCCATCATAAGTACATCTATCCATCATAAAAGTGCATCTATCCATGATAAAAGTGCATCTATCCATCATAAGTACATCTATCCATCATAAAAGTGCATCTATCCATGATAAAAGTGCATCTATCCATGATAAAAGTGCATCTATCCATCATAAAAGTGCATCTATCCATCATAAAAGTGCATCTATCCATCATAAAAGTGCATCTATCCATCATAAAAGTGCATCTATCCATCATAAAAGTACATCCATCCATCATAAAAGTGCATCTATCCATCATAAAAGTACATCCATCCATCATAAAAGTGCATCTATCCATCATAAGTACATCTATCCATCATAAAAGTGCATCTATCCATGATAAAAGTGCATCTATCCATCATAAGTACATCTATCCATCATAAAAGTGCATCTATCCATGATAAAAGTGCATCTATCCATCATAAAAGTGCATCTATCCATGATAAAAGTGCATCTATCCATCATAAAAGTGCATCTGTCCATCATAAAAGTGCATCTATCCATCATAAAAGTGCATCTATCCATCATAAAAGTGCAACTATCCATCATAAAAGTGCATCTATCCATCATAAAAGTGCATCTATCCATCATAAAAGTGCATCTATCCATCATAAAAGTGCATCTATCCATCATAAAAGTGCATCTATCCATCATAAAAGTACATCCATCCATCATAAAAGTGCATCTATCCATCATAAAAGTACATCCATCCATCATAAAAGTGCATCTATCCATCATAAAAGTGCATCTGTCCATCATAAAAGTGCATCTATCCATCATAAAAGTACATCCATCCATCATAAAAGTGCATCTATCCATCATAAAAGTACATCCATCCATCATAAAAGTGCATCTATCCATCATAAAAGTGCATCTGTCCATCATAAAAGTGCATCTATCCATCATAAAAGTGCATCTGTCCATGATAAAAGTTTATGCCATTCACTGCCATTATAAAGCTTGGAAGAGCCAGGACATTTTGGGCTAATTTTCATTTTTGACTGAACTATCCCTTTAACGCCAGAGATCGAGTGAATGCACTCCTTTAAATACCAAGTTACATAAAGCAAGCAGTTATTTAAAGGAGCACTTTTACCCTCGGTTCTGTGTGGGTTTGTTTTTATGCCTCTGAATAATTCAGCGTATAATACGCAGCGTCTGAGGAACTCACAGTGTCCACACGGCACCCAGTTCATGACGAACCACCAGATGTTGAGCATGGTGGCGTGATGGTACACGTGCAGGAACGTGATCTGGTGGTTGTTCTTCCTCAGGATGAAGAAGAACGTGTCCATAAACTCAATGAGTTTGGAGAAGTAATACCACCAGAGGACATGGATCATCTGAGGAGGGAACACAACACAGTCATGTACAGGTCACACTTTACAATCACGGTCAGTGGTCAACATGAACAATACGTCTACAGCATTTATTAATCTTACATAATATTAATTTCAACATTTACTAATACATTATTAAAATCAAAGGTTGTATTTGTTAACATTAATGTACTGTGAACTAACATGAACAAACAACGAACAGCTGTATTTGTATTAACTAACATTAACAAAGATTAACAAATACAGTAACAAATGTATTGCTCATTGTTAGTTCATGCATTATCTAATGTTAACTAATGAACCTTATTGTAAAGTTACACACACACTCATTTCTCAAGGCATTTAACGGAAATGTAATATTAGATGACACAGAAGTCCACTTCTGATATTCACTTAAAGGTTATGTTACATTCATTCTCTATACACTGAACATCAAACATTTACAACGCTGTTAAGATGAAAGCTTTTTATTAGAGCAGCGCAACGATTAATCACATCCAAAAATAGAAGTTTGTGTTTACATAATAAATGTGTGTGTACAATTATTGTGTATATATATATATATAAATACACACACATGCATGTATATATTTTAAGACATATTTGCATGAATATACTGGAGGGCCTGAATTTCATTTTGGAAAACGGGGGGGAAATCCCTCCTAAGTGATTCTTATGAGGGGAATTTTTTTATTTGAGGGAGAGTTTAAACTTTTTTTTATTATTATTACATTTATCTCCGCTAAATGTATGCTCACTCATTGTATTTTTACAATGAGATAATTTTGTTTTTTAAGAATTAACAACACAAGGAAGCTTGATTTCAATCGTTGAATTAAATGGGGGAAAAAAGTAGCACAAATAAATACAATAGAATAAAGATACCAATAAAGAGAAAAGATTTAGCTTAGGTCTAACACTAGTATTCAGAATACTGAGCAAGTAATTAAAATGTAAAATAACACTGGGTAGTATTTTAGTCCTGACTAAATTAAATAGTCCTGATTCCTTAAAATTAAAGCTATCTTTTGTTGTTTAGACAACAAAATTAGTGAAACACACATGGCTGCGGTCACTGTGAGAGCTAGTGCTCGGATCCTGTCTTCATTATACCGTCACATGCGTTTTATGCTTATTTAATACATAACCGACCGTGTTTAGAGGATACTCGCCAAGACTGAAACGGTTAACGCGATATAATCCACTGAATCACTCACGCTAGTTGTGAAATTGCGTCTCCCAAACAGTTTTAAAATGACTGACTTGATTTTATAATCTGTGTGGATTCATTTACTAATACAACCTACATGCTAAAGTGAATCAATGTTTGCGGGAATTTCCCGCATTATAAGTGGGTGACCTGCGGGAATGATTAAAATGATGCGCGATACCCACGCCGAAATTCCAGCCCTGTACTGAGATATATATATATTTCAGTATATTCATGCAAATATGTCTTAAAATATATACATGCATGTGTGTGTATTTATATATACACAATAATTATACACAGTACACACACATTTATTATGTAAACACAAACTATTTTTGGATGCGATTAATCGGTGCACTGCTCTACTTTTTATAATAGCAGAACATCATGAAATTTGCCGTGTGAATTGCATTAAATGTGCAGTAAACTGAAGTGTACGTGCAGATAACAACATTATTGAAATAAAAGGCCACTTAGTAATGCAAAGTACTTGATTATAATTGTTACTTTAGGGGTTCATTCAGTATTATATTTAAGGTTTAAATTGCAACATCATTACAAACACAATCAAAACATATTTAATGTATTTTGACATTTTTATTTTATTTTAATTTACCATAAATGCTTGTCAGAACACACTTAAATAATGAAATATAATATAAAAGACCCTTCTGGCTCAAAAAAAGCTCAGCTAATAGCACTTAATGCAACTTTATACTACATTTTTTTAAATTAAATTTGCCGTGTGAATTGCATTAAATGTGCAGTAAACTGAAGTGCACGTGCAGATAACAACATTATTGAAATAAAAAGCCACTTTGTAATGCAAAGTACTTGATTATAATTGTAACTTTAGGGGTTAATTTAGTATTATGCTTCAATATATTTTGATTGTGTGTTTGTAATGATGTTTGCAATTTAAACTTTAATGTATTTTTTTTTTTTTTTTTAATTTATTGACCATAAATGCTTGTCAGAAGAACACACTTAAATAATGAAATCTCATATAAAGACCCTTCTGGCTCAAAAAAGCTCAGCTAATAGCATTTAAATGTAACTTTATACTACATTTTAATTTAATTTCATGTCTTCAAAAAACATTAAGTTCAGTTTGCCCTGAGGTATATTATCTTTAAGAACAATATTTCCCTCTCTTTAGAAGTGAGCGGAAGTGGTCCGCTGTGGTTTCCTGCTCCGGTGTCGCTGGTCCCACTGGTTTCCTCTGGTATTGATCTGTTAACTGGTTTTGGCTCACCTGCATCTGGTTCTAGTTCCTCATTTTCCTTTAACGCCCTCGGTTTCCTCAGTTCCCTGTGTCAGTATTGTCTTTGGTTTTCAAAGCCTTTACGTGTGTTTTTTCTCCACTTTGGTTTGTAAATATAAATAAACGTTTTGCCGCTACAGATCCTCCTGTCCTCGCCTGACCAGCACCGTCACATGTTTGAGAAATCACACTGACCAATTCACAACTGTGAATCCATCACAACATCAGAGCAGCGTTTGCTCTCGGGTATATATATATATATCTTTAAATGAACCCTCATAGTCTAATGCTGTGGATCATGAGGCGACTCCGGATGATCCGAAGCATTCAGGAATCACTCCTAACTCCTAACTGTGGAGATATCGGCCCCCGTCCCAAACGGCACACTTCATGCGGACTCGCAACCGCTCCCAGAACTAGAGAGTAGTGACAGTCTGCACTTATTTTACAGGACTGGTCGCATAAAACGGATTATATTATTATTAATAAACATGTGACCCTGGATCTCAAACCCAGTCTGGAGCCGCCACGGGTATATCCTGTGGCAATAGCCAACTATACATTGTATGGGTCAAAATTATACATTTTTCTTTTATGCCAAAAATCATGAGGATATTAAGATCATGTTCCATGAAGATATTTAGTAAATGTCCTACCGTAAATATATAAAACATGTATTTCTGTGAGTGAATGCAGCACAATCGTGAACATAAATGCACAACTTTAAAGGAGATTTTTCTCAATGTTTCGTTTTTTTGCTCCCTCAGATTCCAGATTTTACAATAGTGGTGTCCTCGACCAAATATTGTCCTATCATGAAACCATACATCAATGGGAAAGATTATTTATTCAGCTTTCAGATGATGTATAATATACATTTTAAAATAAATTGACCCATGTGGACTGGTTTAGTGGTCCAGAGTCACGGATTTATTGTCAGTATTAGTGTTGTTGTTAATATTACTATGGCCACTAATATTATTACTAATATCACTACAAATATAATTATGAAGATGATGGTTTCACTATTAATCACTATTGAGTTTATATCTATACTTTTTTTTATATATATATTCAAAGTTATATCACAATGGAATAGCCTATTCATTAAAACGATTACTGTACCTGTATACACTATTCAGGGCTCGACATCAAGGCTTGTCCGGGACAAGTGGATTTTTTGTAGGACAAGTGGAAGTGAACATTAGTTGTCCCACTGGACAAGTTAAATTTCTAACAAAATAAAATGCCATGTTACTTCACGGTATGTGCCACTCATTACGTCTATTTTACAGATTTAATTTTACCGATTTGAAACGAACATATTTTTTCCCCCCCACAATCCGTCGAACCAGCGTCCAACTCAGAATGCTTTGATTGGCCAATCAGGAGTCGGTTCAAGTTGAAACATTTTTACCTGCCTCAAAGCGCCAGGAAAAGCTCCAAAAAACAAGTCACCGTACAGTCACACCCAACAGCACCACACAAATTAAAACGGGAACGAAAATTTGTAACCAAATGGAAATTAATTGGGACTGGGTTATTTATGAAGACGGAGTAATGGTCTGTGGCGTCTGTCGAGGGGGCGACCCAACCCGCTGACAAGTGAGTGACGTTAGCTAGCTAGCGTCGGCAGCCGTGTACTGTAAACAAGCATTAACAGCATTTGTATTGGTTAAATGTACATAGTTAAATATTAGCTAATGTTCAGATGTAAAGTAGCTACACGGTTTAAAGTATCCCTGGGGTAAATCAGCCCTCTGCCGGGTAGAGAAAGTGGCATTTATCAAAAATAAATGATACAATTATAAATCTTTACCCGGGACAAGTGAAACATAAATTTACTTGCCTCAAAAAGTTAATGTCAAGGCCCTGCTATTATATCTATATAGATTTATTTATCTAGCAGTTTTTTCTCCTCTCTATGTGTACTTGTGTGTATAGGTCTTTGGTCTATTACTTTGTATGTGCAGCCATGTCTTTTTAATAAAAAGATTAGCATAAAAGAGTCCACGAGACCCGCAGGGAGTCCTCTTGTGTTTCAGAAGTGCAGACGCGGAGGGCTTCGGGTCCCAGTTGGGACAGGGCCATTCTCTAACAGAACGGAGAATATCGCATGCATCCTTTTCTTTTGTGTGTATTGCATTGTATAAATATCGAATGTTTTATATAATATCTTTGAATTGTGTGATCTCATGCATGTGAAGCTCGGTCAGTTGTGTTACCCCTGGTGTCGGCCTCTCCTGCGCTGTGTGTGTCCTGGCAGAAGAAGTTGTATCCGCCTTGATACACTGACATTACCAGCTGTAAACAGAAGGACAACAGAGTAAATGATACACTCAACACCACTTTCATCAGGATTCACAATACGAAACACATTTGTGGGATTAGTTGTGGAGCAGAGGATCGGTTTTACACTAACAAAACACACCCAGAGAACAACAACATGCTCCGAGGGACACACTGCTGTAACTCGACACCCTCGCCTCATTTAGTATGAATATGCAAATGAGTTCAGAGATCCAGTTGACGATCATACGTTGATCTGATTGGTTACAAGGTAGTTTGTGACGTCAGAAACACCAGCGATTTCAAAACCGTGTTTTTTGAGACTGTCTTTGAGAGTTTTAAGCAGAAAAATACTGTCGACTTTACACATGGTTTGTCTTAAAACCATTAAAAACACCACATAGACACATAAACAACATTAAAAGCTGGATTTTTACCACAGGGAGTCGAAATTTTGAGGGGGTTTTATGCGAACATTAAGGGAACGTTCCAGTCGATCGTTCAGCAAAACAATATTTTAATGTCGTAACATTTTAAAAACGTTTTACTTTAAAACGTTTCAGAAATAAAACATTCCATGAATGACCTATAAATGTTTTTTTGTGCCAACACTTTAAGAACATTATTAACTCTTTCCCCTAGTTTTCAAGCTATCCGTGTTTTACACTGTTATACTGCAGGGGGGCGCTGTTACACATCTACTGAGAGAGTGCAGAATCTCCTGATCCAGAAACAAGCCGATGGCAGCATTGCTGACACACGTAAAATAATATGACTTATGAAACTTACCAAACATTCAAGTGTTGGTAAAAAAAAAAGAGAAAAAAAGAATGCATGAAGCTAGAAAAAACATATGTTTTCTGTTTTGTTTTTCATTCTTTCTTTTGATACATTTAATGTTCAGATATTAATACAACAAAATATTTTTGGGTCATAAACGTTTTGTGAAAATGATAGATGGCAACTTTTTTTTTAAAGCGCTGGCAGGGGAAAGAGTTTAAAGACCAGAGAACTCTAAACAAACCGTTCTATTAGCGTTACCGGAAGAACATTTGATCGTAACGCTGAGAGAACCTTAAAACAACGTTAGCTCAAGTCCTGAGAACGTTCCCTGTTAGCATTAATTAATGCATCAGCGCTACACCTGTGAGCCTCTGCAGCTGCTCAGATCGCGAAATATATAAATTATATTAGGGCTGTCAAACGATTAAAATAGCTCTTTGGCCGGTTTCGCATCGCAAACCCAAACCAGTGTGTGCGGCGCGCTGTTGTTTTTGTGTCCTGGTCTCGCTAGATGCGGTGTGCTGTTGTAGTTTTTAATAACGTTACTAGTGGTTGCAAAAGCATGTGAAAAAAAACGACAAAGTTTGCTAGGCGTTAATCTCACGATAAAAAAAATTGACGCTGTTAAAATGGGTTTTGAGTTAACGCCGCTAATAACGCGTTTAACGGACAGCCCTAATATATATATATCAGTTGGGTGAAAAACCGATGGTATACAGTTTCTAAACATTTGATGCTTGCTATCTATGACAAATCTTTCTTCACACTCCAACAAACAACCCATCAAATGGATCTTAACACACAAGGGTCCTCCTTATTAAAGTAAGTGTGTGTGTATATATAGATGATCTGAGCAGCTGCAGAGGCTCACAGGTGTAGCGCTGATGCATGCACAGGTTTACTGCCGACTTCTACAGAAAGTGCAACAAAAGTGCTTCATTTCTGTAATTCTTTTAAACCGTCTTCTATGATCTTGTTCTTCTTACCTCTCAGACCGCAGTAAAATCTCCCATGAGCCTCTAACGTGTCATTGTTCATTGTCTCATTCTGAATTAATGGTCCCTTGTTCTTCCTGCTAACGTTTTTTAAGCAAATGCTGAATGAAAAGCTGCACATCTGTCCCCCTATATACAGTATAAATCCTACTAAACCTCAACAAAGGTCCCTCATTATTGCCTGACCTCATGTGACGGTTCAGAAGAGGACATCTCTATTAAAATAACCGCTTTATAAGGACATTTAGGGGGACATAAACCTGTCCCGGTGTAGCCCCTGATAGCTTGGCCGGGGTCAGCGGGGGTGACTGACTCCAATTCCTCTCTCTAAACTCTCCGACTCGCCTCACTTCTCACTCAATCTGATAACTTCGAGACGCTCCGGCGTTCCCACGGCCCCAGCACACAGCAGGAGAGCAGACGGGGACATGGATATTTACAGGGCACAGATACTGTAAAATGAAATCACATGGTTTTTCATTAACACTAGAACTGCCACAAGCGTCCATTTTGACCGCTAGATTCCAAACTCTATATCTTTAATGATAAATAAATACCCAATTGAGAGATTAATGCATTTATTGTATTAGGATATCTTTTAAAAACAAAACCACACCAAAACTGTACATTTAAGCAAGTTTAATTATACATTTACAAATAATAAATATCATTAGTAGTCCACCGTAATTATCGCATATTCACAACAGATAGACTATATCCCATTCAACATAACTAAGCACAAGATAATAACTAAAAGTATCTTATTTAACTATAAAACATTTTATTTTAATATAATAACAGAGAAAAGTCAAATAACTCATAGCTACGTAAATAGATAACGTAGTCAGGTATTATTAGCCTATAAAGCAATTGTGACTTCAGAAAGCTTGGATTAAACCACTTGATTTATGTTACTTTTACGATCTGTTTTTGATCTCTTTGAAGCAATTTAATGGTGAATCGACAAAAATCAATCAGGTTTTCATTAAAAATGTCTGTATTAATTTCCTATAATGATTTACTGCAAGGGGTTTTAGAGTGAAATCATGGCGAGAGTGAACGATTTCTGGGCGAACTCTCTCTTTAAGAGAAGACATGGCCATCTGCAGCCGAGAGCTTGTGTTTCGCGCTCATGATGGCTGCAGTAAACAGCTGTGAGCTCACTCTGACATATCCGTGTGCTCATGTGGAAAGTTTTGCAATGCAGACGTCGTGGAGGTGAGGCGCATGAGGCAAGACGGGACTCTGAACCTCCAGGTGCACACGGACTGTGACTTATCAAACCTGCTCCATTTCCAAAAAGTCAAATCATCAGTATCAAAGTGCATGTCCCTTAAAAGTCCTGTACAGAATCAAATATCTCGGTTGTGTAACATCAGCTACAGCAGAAAATCAATGCAAATCCCCAGCTTTCAGGAGCGCCCCGAACAGAAGGATGATTCACTCATCAAAATATAAAAACGAGTTACAAGCCAGTTTTATTTTAATATCATTGAGATACTATTATAGGTTTTCTTTAATATTTTGAGTTTTTACTTTAGTCCCTATTCATTCAAGGGGGAAAACTTCAAATGAGTCTATAATATTGTGAGGAAATTACGGATTTTTTGTGTTTTTTTCTTTTTCATGGCCCGTTTTCTGATTTTAGATTTAAACTATTTTTTTTTTTACTGCTGCATTAAAATGCCCCGTTGCATGTGAAATATCAGCTCTGGGACTGACAGATTCATAAACTAATCTGCACTGATTGGACCCCTCGCTGTGGTATTTCTGGTGTTCAGGAATAACATTACTCATGTTCTCCACAGTTTCTTTAAAATACAGTCAAACCAACATTTATTCAGACACCTTCAACATTTGGTCATGAACTCAGTTGATATTTGACAGGTTTTTGTCCGTCCCTTCTGTTAGACTGTCACACACATGAATTATGTTGAATATCTGTCAGCTGGTAAATTTAACTACACAATTAGATAATGCCAGTTTTAGCTCAACCAGTGACCAAGCAATGCTTCATTGTAGGGGATGTCAACGATTAATGGACGATCGATTAATTGTCGATAATACATTTAATCGATACAACTTCTCGATCATGGATTAAGCAGGTTCATGTGCGTGCGCGCTGCTCAACCGCGAAACAAAGCGAGCTATAACCTTCATGACTAAGTTTGCGTGTTCATTCGCAGCCTTTTGTTTTGTGCAAATGTAAGTTGTAATACTGCGTTTATTTTGTGTTTTGCCTATCTATATCTGAGTTATCTTTTATTGGATGCATTTGTACCCGTTGAATTAACGAAGAGCGCGTCCACAACATGATCATTATGAATGAATGGCACGTAACTTAGTTCAAGTTCACTTGTGCATTCGCGTCATTTTCTGCAGAATTAATTTGTTAATATTATGTTTTATTTTGAATATATCTGATTAATCTCATATAGGATGCGTTTCTTTGAGTTAAATAACGCGCTAGCAAACTAAGTGCTCCAGTTTAACGGGTAGCCCTTCATTCAGCGCGCGCAGCCTCAACAGAAATACACGACTAATAATAACGATTAATAATTTGGGACTGACATATCACATAACATGAGAACACTATTGTGTTAAATGGTTGTGATGCATTGGGTTTAGTTGCCGTCTTCAGTGTGTTCAGGGAGAGCTCGTCCACAGTCACACACTCTGCATCTGAGGCGGCGCTGGTGACGCGGTGTATTAGTAGTAGTCCATTATATTTGATTATTAAAAAATTAATTAAATTAAATGATCAATCACATCGGAAACATTTTACAATCCTACTAGCCCTTTATTTAGATTTAAACCATTCTCATTCATTTGGTGAGGAACATCGCGTGTTGAGCAGGATTTGCAGAGCCGGTCACACTATTGGCCGTCACTGCAGACGCATATGCAGTATTAAGGCTAACGATTAATCAATTAAATTGATCGTTAATTTAAACGAAGATCGATCATGGGAATTTGTGGGGACAAATTGACATCCCCTACTTCATTGTGTTCAGTCCTGTGTGTAAGAAAGAGCATTAGCAATTAAAGAAAACACACTTCAGCAAAACATGATCAGCTCAAAGTGTCCCAATCATTTTTGGTCCCAAATGTCACTGCTAGTCACTATATGAAGAGTTTATGGGTATAATATGTCAAAGTTTACTGTATTTTGCTCTGCTCACTTACATAAATGAACTATAGTGTCCTGCACACACTAGTGAAAGAATATCAAAACATTATATCTGGTGTCTGGATGGTTTTTTGGTTTTGCCTGTATATCAAATGTGATCGCTCATGGCTTCATATGAAGTGTGTGTTGTGATTGGGGGACGCACCCTCGTAGAACATGTAGAGCGACAGGAGCGTCAGGCCGAGGTTTATACGGCACTAGCAGACCTCTGCACGAGTACGGCTTACGGTTCTTCATGTATTTCGGTCCCCATCCACACGATCAGAAGGTAAAGAAGAGAGAAGGGTGACGGTGGGGATGTAGTTCTCCAGCAGAAGCCATCCTTTAACCCGAGGATCTGCGAATGAGAGCGCACGAGAATCCTCAACACGAGTTTGCACTGGTATACAAACCCCCATCTCACGCCACTTCATACCAATTTTACAAGGTGGCTAATTTCGTCCCAATTTCATATGACCTCACATATGACCTCACTTGGGTAAATCGTACATCTTTTTATGAGTTGCCAAAATCGTAATGAATTTGTACGCATGACCCCTCCCCCTTGACCCCCGCCCCTAAACCTACCCCCTCACTGGGGTTTTAGACAAATCGTACGAATTCGTACCACCTTTTAATCTGTAGGGGGCGCTAGGAGTGAGCGATATTTTCTAGGATGTTCACGATACCGATTATTAGACGATATTTAGCTGAGTGTGGTTTTATTGTGTTGGTCCTGTGGCAGGTTTAGGACTGTCCAACTCGTTTCATCAGCTGTCGTTCAACAAAAATTCACCTTTGCAATATTGATATTTAAAATGATTTAAAACAAGAAAAGATACTTTAAATATGAAATTGAAAGCGCCAGCAAGTCACTGTTAATGAGCGAATCATTGAGATTAAGCGTCTGACTCGCTCAGTGAGGAAACACACCGCCGCGTGTGGCTTTGCTTTTGGACCGTTTTCGTGGGCGAAAAAAGAGCAAAAACAGGGAATATGGTGTCTAAAATGTAAGTCACTTAATATTAACTTGTTCATTAAACTATAAAATCAATACATTTACTCTTACATTTAATCTGCACTCTTGTGATATTTATTGTTAAATCATAATAAAGACTAAATCACGCAGGGAAAGTGTACGCTCTATGCGCACCGCAACTAGGTCTATCTACATCACGTAGAGTACGCGTACACTCTCTCTGTGTGTGTGTGTGTGTGTGTGTGTGTGTGTGTGTGTGTGTGTGTGTGTGATAGGCTATACTCGATAATGTCAAATCGCACATCGTTAAAACAACAAATACGATATTATCGCAGACGACACCTAGGCGCTGTTACACATCTATTGAGAGAGTGCAGAATCTCCTGATCAAAACAGGAGAAGAAGAAGGCAGAAATATGTAATCATATGCATATTTGTAAAATGACACTATCATCAACATTGAACAGCATATCTGATATTCATACAAGAAAATGGCCAAAAACGCTGGCGGTGGCTGGAAACTATTTTTAAAAACACTGGCGAGGAAAAGGTTAAATAAATGCTGCTGCTTTGAACTTTCTATTTATCAAAAAAATCGTGAAAAAATATGTCACATTTTCCACACAAATTGTGAAGCAGCAAAACCTGTATTCTACATTGATAATAATCAGAAATGTTTCCTGAGCGAGCGATATAAATGTTATGTAAAATAACATGATCATCACAAATAAAATATCAGTATATCTATACACATTTAAAACTGCCTAATGTGTGTGTGTGTGTGAGTGAGAGAGCGGCGTAGCTTGTCGGGGCATAGCGACAGTAACTAAGGGGGGCGGGGTCTTTGCGAACGGTCAATTGCTAGTTTTTATCTCATCATTTGGACTTACAGTAAAAAACTTGCAATTTGCAATTCTGATAAAAGGTCGTAATTACCTTTTTAAATGGAAACGCTTTTGTTTACAGCAGACACAGACCGAAACTATAATCGCTTCCAATTCAAAACAGTTTCCAATAATTAAGAGGCAGAGTATGTGGCGTTTTCATTATTATTTTTACTAATATTATTTTCAGTCTGGAACACAAGTTTATAAGCTACTAGGTTAATACAATGAGCACTTTTAGAATAAAATAATCATTGGATTTGTTAAAGTTTGCCAGATTAGCAAAACATACCCATTAGAACCACTTGCTTGGCTGTGTGAGACATTATTAAGATCATCAGCGTGCGCTAATATGGTTTAAGCTATGAAAATAAAGTTGAAATATGTTCTGTTTGTAGGATCACAACACAAAGAAAGTCGAGTTGTAAAGATCAGTATTGGTCTTACCGCGGGGGTCCCATCCAAGACTCGATGTAAGTGTTAACTCTGTGGTTAATGGCCTCCATCTTTAACCTTCAAGACAAAACCATAGGAAGATTATTATCACACACACACACACAACACCCACACCACACACACACCACACACACACACACACACACACACGACGTCTGTGAAAGTCCTAGACCATAATAAAACTCTTCAAAAAGTCAATTGAAGTGAACTTAATAAATCCTTGTTGGAACACGTATTGATTACAGCAATAAAAATGGCCGCCTACAGCAAAGACTACCATCCATCACGTTTAATTCTCTTTATTCGCTTGTTTGTAGCTCAGTAAAGGTCAAGAGATGGTGCTTAGGAAAGTTCCCTAATCCAGAAACACTTTCCCAGCAGGACTAGCCATGAGAAGACACGGGGCGCAGAGGAATGGAGATTAATATCAGGCGTGTTTCACTGGGAATGGAGATTATTATCCATCATGTTTCCCTGCAGTGTGTTGTTGCCATCAGATGTGCAGACCCGGGCGTGCAAGAAGAAGCCTTTTCTACCACAGACACAAGAGCTCTTTACACACAACAATGGCTCAAACCCACACAGAAGTGTATAACACCGCAGACACACTCTTCATCCTAAATAAGGACTTAGGCTACACTTCTCAGCCTACGTAAGAGGAAGGAAATTGTCAAAGTTAAAAACAAAAAGTAGGGCGAATGGTCCAACAAATGGGCTTTAATTTTCTTAATTTTGATTTTGGGGGTTCTTGAAAGGTTTTTATTAAAATATTATGATGGATAAAAACGGTAACAATAAATGCCAAACTGGCATTACCTCGCATTCATTATGGAAGTTTTCATTTTTCACTTGTGCATGATGACTACGATTGCAATTTGGAGATATAACACACTCAGAAACCCAATATACAATGATTGCTTTAACATTGAATGACATTAGATTAAATTAAATTAAAATGTGATGAATTATAGCATGTCACCACTGCTATAATTATAGGACTGCTGTCACTGATGCTTTTATACAACATATGAGCCTTCAGCATTCAGAACTAAGGTCTTCCTCATGAGATCAACTTCACATAACACCATTAAATCATGGCGCTTCTAATCTTTAATAAAAGGTCATATGATGCTCGAGCTCGACTCGTCCGCGTTCGCGTTCGCGAGGTCACGCGCGTCATTCGACCCCAGAACGCGCACTTTTTTTTCAGATGACATTTGTGTGTTTAAATCTCTTTAGCGTTATGAATCTTACCTTGAGTGTTCTCGGATATTGGTAACGTTGTGTTCGGGGGCTCGGTCCTGTGCGGGTGCGGTGTGTGGTGTCGTCAGTGTGAGCGCGCGGAGAGACCTCGGGAAGTAAAGAGCGTCATGAGTGTCTGTAGTCCGCCTTTAAACTGATGCGTATAACGGAACGCGCTCTTTATACTGACGCGCGAGGGCAAAGTCTGCGCGCACTTCACTTTATCTGCAGATTTTAAAGAGTTCAGAAACGCTTTCTTCCGAGAACAAACGACGGCGCG
>JARPMJ010007710.1:0-40769 GCA_033366665.1 Phoxinus dragarum | reverse complement strand
GTTTCAATAAGGAGGTTCAACCAACTCTGAGTTAAAACTTGAACTCTGAGTTTGACTTACCCTGAGATGGGAAACTCTGAGTTTTCGGTTACAGATCAGCTGAAATTAGTTAGTTCAATCAACTCTAAGTTGACTGACTCTGAGTTAAGCGCGTGCACCACAACTATAAAAAGCCATTATCAATGGAGCGCAGATATTATGAGTCACCATGGCAACAGCGCCAGACACAAAGAGGAATTACTGTTATACAGTGTTGGGTGTAAGTAATTACCAAGTAATCTAAATATTGTAATTTAATTAAAGGGATTACTCATAATTCTTCTGTAATTTAAAATAAAATCTGATGTATTATAATTAGCCTTAAATAGCTAGGCTACTGCATAGACTAGAACAATTCTGTATAAAACAATAGTGGATTTAACATACATTTTTAAAAGGTATATTTTGAATGTAACCTTCTCCCTCTACACTTTGGTCAATTCAAGAATAATTCATGCATTTGTATATTGTTAATTTGAAAGCATTAGAAGTGCAGTTTCTTGTCTCTCCTCGTTGTATTGTTCAAGTGGTTGAGGTTGATATGGGACTTAGTAATTAATAATAAGTAGACCAATACTTTCTAAAGATAGTAATTATTACATTAATCTAATTATACTGTTGAAGATGTCATTTGTAGTAGTAATTAATAACTATTTTAGAGTAACTGTTATAATATCAGGTGAAACTGGAAGAACAGTTATTCTACCTAATTTTAATTTACATGTAGGCTATGTGCAATCCTGCAGGCATTAAAAGAATGTGGCAGCAGCTGAAAATGAAATATAAAAACATAATTCAATCAGGTAAGGCTTGAGCATATCATGGGTGTAGGCTACCTGACTTTACAAACATTTGACATGTTTTTTTTTATATGGGGTATTTTTGATATTTTCATTTATTTTACTTTGGGTTGGGTTTTTCGTTGGTCCCAACAGATTCTGATAATAATATCTAATATCTGTCTTTTGGAGCCTCCTGTCCCAACAGAACCCCAGGCAGTTGTAAGTAGCCGACTCAACACACCAGAAATTATGACAAATAGTAGGCCTTTTATAAAGTGTTCTCAACCAAATGCTCATCTTCACAGGATGATGGGGATGAAGAAACAGTTTCTGCTGCCACAGAGAGGCCAGAGGTAATGTTAAATATTAATATAATATTATTAATATATATTGTTTATTAATATAACATTATTAATAATAACATTATTAATATAATATATTCATAATATATACCCCCCCAGGGTCCATCAACTTCTGGTGCACAGATGAACACACTGCAGTGATTTTCAGTAAATTCCACAGTTTAATTCTGAATTTGTTTAGAACTACATGATGTAACTCTAATCTACTGTATTTTCAGTTGCCAGTTAAGGAGTTATATTCATCTTATAATTTTTTTTTTTTTTTTTTTTTAAACAACAGTAAAAACAGCAATGAATAAATGTACAGAAAGAATGAATGAGGTGTTTTAAACACCGCTTCCTCTTAAAAAAGGGGAGGAGGCCGCAAGAAACTCTGGGTTTACCAAAGAAAACCTGCTCCCCACCAGGTTAGGTTCACAGAGTAAGTTACCATGGTAACTGACTCTGAGTATAAGTTACCCCTCTTTCAGAAACGGGCTTGACTTACTCTGCTTTCTCGGGTTTGATATACCTCCCATTCTGAAACGGAAAACCCAGAGTTTCCCTCATTTCAGGGTTAACATACTCAGAGTTTTCACTTAACCTCCTTTCTGAAACAGGCCCCTGACCTGTACCACCTGACTGATGCAGATTCATTTCAGCGTTGATTGTTGATATAGAAGAAGCGTGCCGCACAACCCTTCAAAAGTGAAGCCAAGCGTCTCGATCGCCCCCCGGTGGCTGGTCCTAGTATTGGTCATAAACCCCGCCTCCCCGTGTTATTCAACGGGACGTGAGAAACAATTAAATTACACTTCAAATATCTTTTTTCCAAAGGTGGTTTCTGTCATTTGCTGTCGTTTTTATCACGCTGATGTAAGTTCAAGTGTCTGTTTTTAAAATAAGTTTGTTTTTAGTTAGTTACGTGATGCTATAAAAACGGTGGTGTAACGTCATGATTGACAGCTGTGATTGACAGGTTCTCTGAGCGGAGTAGTCACTGAAGCACCAACTGACTTTTTTTCGGGATCTTCGGAGGACTGAGGAGATTGTAGGCTATTTACTTTATTTTAACAAGCCTCTTGTCGTACTGCAATCAACAGACATCAAAATTGGAGCAGAACGGACTAACGGAGGAACGGAGCAGAGATAGGTCACTTAAAAAAATTGCAGGGAGAGTGCATTCTGCGAGAGTGAGGGCGGGGCGTTGATTTCGGGTATTCATAAATTTGGAGAAGCATCCAGCTGCAGCCCCGCAGACTCGGGCTGCACCGTTGGGCTGCACACCAGTGAATGGACAGCAGACGTCATTTCCTTTTCAAATTGACGTCATTTCCGTATCGTCATTCACTTTTCAAATTTGACGCGCCATACAGATGTCAGCGGTAAGAAAAAATAATAAACTGTCGATGATTTATAGGTCATGTCAGAATTCAAATGCACAAACTAGCTATTTAAAAAAATGGTCTTGTTTTCAAGGTACTGTGTCGTGTTTTTTTAAGGTGAAGTGAACTCTGGTGTGCCTCAATTCTAGAGCTAGGTTGCTACAATAGATTTTACTGCTACAAGAACAGTCTTGGCAGAGAATAGTCTAAATGCTAGGTTGTCTATGCACACGAGAGTTTGCTAGCTAGCTATGTTTTTTTGTTTTTTGTTCAAGTAGTACTTTTCCCAATGCACCTGTAAATGCCTGATGTTTAATATGTTTATGATGATGTTTAAAGCGCTTTGGTGGCCATGGGTCTGTTGAAAGCGCTATATAGCCTAAATGCAGTCCATTTACCATTTTACATATTTTGTATAGGAGAATGTTAACATTTATTTAAGTTTTTTTTTTTTTTTTTTCACACTATTTTTTACAGTCCATCTACCACACACAACTTTTCACCTACATTGTTCAATTCCTTTTTTTTTTTTAAAGTTATTAATTGGATTTTTGTAAACTCTTATGGATTATAAGGTACTACCGGTATTTCATATGTGTCACTATACTTATTACGTTAACAATCTATTAATACTACCCTCTTCTTTTAGGCAAATCACATTAGTGTGCGTAAAGGGACGGAGCTACCACCAATACAGAAATGCACAGAGTGCTGCAGCCGGTATCATTGCCCGCTGTGCAATTCAAAAAAATTTAAACCCACAGACCGATACCGTGTAATCATTCATTTAAAGGCTCACCTTGCGAGATCTGTAAAATACAAAGGTGGGTAAATTTTCTCAATATGACACACCATTTGTATATTATTTGAATCTGTAGTTAATGTTTTTTTGTGTTTGTTTCCACAGGCATGTAACATGTACAGCCTTGATGGATGTGGTGAGCAGTCTAGAATTTAGACACCGGGCCCATTATGTTTGGCTGGAGAGTAAGTTTTTAATAAATTTTTCATTTCTGTATTGGCCTTGAATCAACACTTGTACTCTAATATAGTTAAATATAAACATGCTCATTCTAATCATATTGTACATCTGTTCTTGCTTTAGGTGTGGTGAATGTCAAAAAACTGCCCCAGGCTGTAAGAGACATGTGTGTCCCTTTTAAAATTGTACAATGCAGAAATTGCAGATGTTGAAACGGAAGACGTGGAGAGCTGCGAGGGTTTTATACAGACCCTGAATTTCCTGAGCATTGCCCAGACTGCCAGTTTTAGGGGGCAGAAATGAGGTGTGGTGTGCAATAGTTTATTTTGAACTGTTCAGGTTTTATTTTCTCTTGAAATAGGGACTTCCCCCACAACCTTACGGGCCTGACTGTGGCATCTTCATTCTGATGGTCAGATTGTGTAATTTCTAGAGCCGGGACTTTACCGCGTTAATTAAGATTAATTAATTACACAAAAAATAACGCGTTTCATTTTTTTAACGCATTTTAATCGCACTTATTTTTGCACCGCGGAACGTTTCTCACTGGATGAGTTTAGGCGGAGCGATATACTGGAGCACCAATAGCGTTCATAACTTGATAACTTCAGACAACAACAAACCACAGTGAACATGAACAAAGAAGCTGACGAGACCGCTTTGGTTGGCCCTGTGGATGGGACATTTTGTTATAAAAAACGAACGGATGGAAGCGTCGATAAGAGCATGGTTGTGTGCAAGCAATGCAACAAGGAATTCGGAACGGCTATTGCTACACTTAATGGCAAAAATAGCACTGGTCTGCTGGACTTGGTTGAACAAAAATAAACAATATTTTGTTGCTTAAGCTTATGTATTCAGTCATTATTCAATGGTATACTAAAAATCCATGTGAAAAAAATTACTTCTCACTGTTCTCAGGTCAAATATTTATATGCAATTAAAATGCAATTAATTTCGATTAATTACAAAGCCTCTAATTAATTAGATTAATTTTTTTAATCGAGTCCCGGCCCTAGTAATTTCCAATAAATATTGCAAAACCATGAAGTGTTCATTTGATCTGGATTGTTTGGTAAATTGTCTGATCATGTATGTATATGAATCTACATGTACAAGTGTGTTGTATTGACAAAACATTATAGTCCATTGATCTAGGCTGAATTTAAGTCACAAAAAATTGTGATATGATCTGAACAATATATATTTTCGAGGTGGTTCTTGTGAATGCAGTTTGCATGAATTATTGATGTTATAATATTAAGTATATTATTGAGAATTGTTTTATGTAAAGACATATGATAAAGATCATATTTCAATTTGCACACAGCTTTTATATTATATATTTTAAGCCATTAAAGTAAACTGACAATATGGAAAAGACGTGTGCAAAAGCCTGCAAAGAATGCTGTCTATCCACTGGTGAAAACAGAAAATGAATATGCTCTCTATCCATAGGTGAAAATATAAAATGAATATATGTTAATCCAGAGGTGAAAATAGGAAATAAAATTGTGAAACCGGAAATTAGCGGCGAAACGGAAATGACGGAGAAAAAGGAAATGACGTAGGCTGTCTATCCACTGGTGTCAAGCCACTGGTGTCTAGCCGGTGTGGTGAAGTGTTGGGTCCGGCTGAAGTGTTGAGTCTGGGCCTAGGACCCAAGCAATCCGATTGGTTCAAAGCACGTTTTATGGGTAATCGCTTTAGTGCCTGGTTACAAATCATACAAAATCACATAATTAAAGAAGTCGTTTGACCTACGTTATAACGAGTCATTAATGTATTTGTTGTAGAGTGAGCTTTTGTTCATTGACCTGTAGGGGGCAATCTAATGTCGTTCGACTTTGGCTTAAGAGTAGCAAAGAAGAACCTGTTAGACACATGCATTCCACCTGGGCTGTTATCACGTGTACTGCTGGCTTGATGTTTCCTGAGTAAATTTACTTCTTGAACGTATTTGTCTCCTCCAAGTTATTACATTTTGGCGACGAGGATGAAAGTAAGAGAAGAAAATGCCTTGAAGAGAATTCAAGTTTTGGAAGGTGAAGAAGTTTAATCCATACAAGTTGAAGCTTTGGAAAAGAAGATGGCCAACATGGTAGGAACAGTCACACCATTTGACAGTCAAACTCAGTCTTGGGAAGAATATTGTGAAATCTTGGAGCATTTCTTAGAGGCAAATGAAATTACAGAAGCAGTCAAGCAAAGAGCTATATTGTTGAGCACTGTAGGAAGTCAAACATACAGTCTACTGAGGAATTTACTGAGCCCAGTTAAACCAGGAACAAAGACATTTGGTGAATTAGTAGAATTGCTTAAAGAGCATTTCAACCCAAAACCTAGTGAAATTGTACAGCGGTTTAAATTCAATTCAAGATCAAGAGAAGAGGGGGAAACTACTAGTATGTGGCAGTTTTAAGGAAATTGGCTCATGATTGTAACTATGGAGAAAAATTTACAGAAATGCTTCGGGATAGACTGGTATGTGGCATAAATGATGACCGTATTCAACGTAGACTGTTGGCAGAAGCGGATCTAACCTTTGAAAAGGCTTTGAAAGTAGCTCAAGCAATGGAAACGGACAATAAGGATGTGAAGGATTTGCAAGCTAAACGCTCAGATACATCTATGTCAATGAGAGTGCATAAAACGTCAGTAAAGCAAGAAGTGGTTACAGATGTGGAAGTTTGCAACATTTGGCCAATGAGTGCAGATTTGTTTCTGAGAAATGTCACAAATGTGGGAAACAAGGTCACATAATGAAAGTATGCAAATCAAAAAGTTCCATCAGAGACACAAACTTACAAGGGGGAGAAAGATGTAAGAGAGTTGTCAGAGGAGGACAGAGATCGTATTATGTGGGCAGAGATGAGAAAAGTGCATCGGATGAAGATAGTATTTTTACAGTTTGAAAGGAACCGAGATTCCAAAAGTTGCCCCACTGACTATCACCTTGGCTATTAATGAGTCAATAATACCCTTTGAAGTTGATACCGGTTGTGGTGTGACTGTGATGAATGGGTCAAATTTGTCAAAATTATGGACAAAGCATCAAATTCCAGAATTAAAGACCTGTTCTTTGAAGTTAAAAACCTATACTGGCCAACCTTTAACAGTGTTAGGTTCTGCACAAGTGGAAGTTAGACACAAAGGAGTCATGAAGGAGTTCCCGGTAGTGGTAGTACCTGGAACAGGACCCAATCTATTGGGCAGAGGATGGAGGATTAAAGACTTGGGCATGGAATGGGAGGCCATACATAGGATTCAAGGGATGGAAAATGTAACCTTGACTGAAGTGCTTAGCCAACATTCAGCGTTGTTTAAAGAGGAATTGGGTGAATTGAGAGGTCCACCGGCAAAGATTTATGTTGACAAGGAAGCGGTCCCCAGATTTTTCAAAGCCAGACCAGTTCCTTATGCAATGAAGACGAAGGTGGAAGCTGAAATAGAACGCCTGTTAAAAGAACAAATCATAGAACCTGTTAAACACTCTGAATGGGCTGCACCGGTAGTACCGGTTTTAAAGTCAGATAATACTGTACGACTATGTGGTGACTATAAGTTAACAGTAAATCGAGTTTCAAAGTTGGAACAATATCCCCTTCCCCCCATGATGTTGTAGAGTGAGCTTTTGTAGATTGACCTGCAGGGGGCAATCTAATGTCGTTCGACTTTGGCTTAAAGGGATAGTTCACTTTAAAATTAAAATTCTGTCATCATTTACTCACCCTCAAGTTGTTTCAAACCTGTATTAATTTATTTCTTCTGCTGAACACAAAGAAAGATATTTTGAAGAATGTCAGTAACCAAACAGTAGTCTGTACCCATTGACTTCCATAGTATTTTTTTTTTCCTACTATGGAAGTCAATGGGTACAGACTACTGTTTGGTTACTGAGATTCTTCAAAATATCTTTCTTTGTGTTCAGCAGAAGAAATAAATTAATACAGGTTTGAAACAACTTGAGGGTGAGTAAATGATGACAGAATTTTAATTTTAAAGTGAACTATCCCTTTAAGAGTAGCAAAGAAGAACCTGTTAGACACATGCATTCCACCTGGGCTGTTATCACGTGTACTGCTGGCTTGATGTTTCCTGAGTAAATTTACTTCTTGAACGGATTTGTCTCCTCCAAGTTATTACAGTATTTTAACTTATATGTGTAGCACCCTGCTAAATTTATATATTTAATTTGTGTTCTGTTAAGAGAAATACAGTATATCCTGAAATATGGGCAGTTCAATTGTCTCTGGTGTGTAATACCTTTTTGTATTAATATTTGTTATTGAGTTATAATCTTGTGAGGAGTTGAAATATCATCTTTTGTGAGTAACCTTTGAACCCTCTGTCATTTTATTTTGTATTGGGTGGCCAGGTGTCAGTTTGTTTACTATCCAATCAGTGCCATCCAGAGAGCAGTTTGGCAGCCTACCGGGTTGTTGAGGGGGCGGGACCAAAACGAGAGAGACGAAAATAACAAGAGAGACGGGGGAAAAAGACAGAGAGATAGCTAAAAGTTAGCTAAAAGTTCCGTATGATTAAGTTACTGGTCATCAAAGTTAAGAACAGGGGGATTTTTTTGTTTGCTTTTGTCAGTGTGTAACCCTGCTAAAACGGGAGAGTGAGCTTTGTTTTGGAGCTGGTTAAATCGGTCACGGAAATTTCACTGAAGTGGAGCTAACGCCATAGCCATGTGCGAACTGCCTGGGTGCTTCTCAATTCTTATTTGTGCATCCTCGTTTCCTTTCCTCGCTTCCTTTCCTCGAGTCTCAGCTCCACCCCCTGTAGGACGCGAGGGAAGGCTGCAAGGAAAAGAAAGGAGGACGGAGAAATCGAATGAAAGCTTTTTTATACATTGGAATACTTGATCACTCGAGCGTCACTTTACAGCGTCATCAGCAGCGCTCAAAAGATCTGCCCTTATGTTGTTGAAGTTTGGTTATTTAAGAAATTCATAATAAAGCAAGATACCCTGTTGAAATATGTGACATGTGTGGTTTATATAAACTGCAATAAAATGATATAGCTATAAAATTATTGTGACCGATGTGAAGGGGGAGGAGAATTTACACGTGCGTCACGTTAAGTCAATAAAACACTTCCGCATAGGATACACCTGTGTATCCTCGCTCATAGCTCCTCTGGAAGCCTCCTCACTCCTCGATCCTCGCCTCCTCACGGTGCAAGTAGAGAATTGAGATGTCCTTCAAGATGGCTGAGCTCGATCGGTTTCCGGGTCATAGGATGGAGGACAGAGGAGCGAGGAGACGAGGAGGGATATTGAGAAGCACCCCCTATAAGGCTCTATGCACGACACAGTTCCGGGTTCGACTGTACTAGGCTATCAACTTCCGGTTCAACTTCCTGTTTATACACGGACAGATATGGCTCTCTTTTATAGTCGCTGTCTTCAGGATTTACCTCGTCTCACTGTCAATGATATAGACCGACTCACAACAACATCATGTGCCGCTCCCAACAGCAAGCGAGAAAAGGGTTTTAAAATGTATATCGGCAGCTATATCGACAACTATGAGGGTAAGTAGCTAACGTTATCATGCTACATTGTAATCAAGAAACTGACGTGACTGAACTTGTTAACGTTAGCTATTTTGTTTTACAATACTCTACTATATTAAAACAGACAAACTAGCACAGTGTAAGAACGAGTGTAGTTTCAAAAATGTATGTTCATCTTTTTCCGTAACAGTGTCAATGAAAAACAAGGTGACAGGAGAGGTCAGCGTGAGGGCAGTCTGTCATAGATCCATGAGGAAAAATGAAAAGCCACACGAATTGAAAGTAGGGTGACTAGGGTCAATGTTAGGGTAATGGTTAGGCTGATAAGTTGCCCAGCTGATAAGTAACATTATCTAAATGTACATGGCTCAGTCTACTGTTTATGGATGTGAATGGGTAGGCCTATGTAACGTTAGCTCTCATCTACTATAACGTTACAACATAGGTAAAGTTGGTTTTATATTCGCATATTCGCGGACTTTCGCGTTCAATAACTTGTGAACTAAGAGTTGTTACTACACAAATAACGCATAACTACATATATAACACCTGCAGCTACAACCTAATATTCCTCAAAACGAGCTTTCCTTCGCATTGGAAAAAATACATTGATCTCTATGCGCAGGCTGCTGAGAAGGGACCGTCTGCAAAGTGCAAACCCCGAAAACTTCACTGTAATTCTGTATTGTTGTCAAATTCAGATCACACATGACACATCACTGCTGTCCTGCTGGTTATATAACAAGACTTTGTTTTGGATAAATGCAATACAATTGTATAATTGCATTACAATGTGTGATCTGAATTTGGCAACAATACAGATAATGAAGTTTTTGAATATTGTTCATAATAAGAAATCATAAAAATAATGCAAACTTTTTTTTTTACCCAAAATAAGTGTTGTAGTATAACCATCAGGACAGTAGTGATGTGAACTGAATTTAGTGACACTATAGTGTGTGTTTTTGACTGTTGCTGATTGGTCCCATCCATATAGAGATCAATGTATTTTGTACATTAGGAGGATCATTACAGGTAGGATCATGTAGGACCTTCAGTACCACATACATGGACAGCGCCATGTCACATGAACATAGTCAAGTTTTCCTAAAAAGTAAAAAGTTGCCAAGCGGGGTAAAAATTTTAAGCGCAAATATAAAACCAACTTTACCAAGTCAATACAACCGTATGCTTTTATTAGTTATATTTTTCTTGTTAACAGTTTATCTCTTAAGAGGTATTTCTCATCTAAGCTTCTATTTCTCCCTAGATGGTGTTAAAAGACTTGAAACCTGTCATTTTGGTGAGCACCCACTGCTCCTGTGTGGCGGGGTGTGCCTTATGCAACCATTTGGTTGCACTACTATATCAAACAGCACACTTTTCACAATTAGGCATCCCTGCTGTACCCCCAGTGCACAGTTGCACAGAAACTGAGCAGACCTGGCATAAGCCAAGGACTTTGGTAAGTCATCTGTCATGTGAATTGTACCTATGCACATGTAACTATTGTGATGCCATGTCAAAATGTGTCATTGCTGTCAGGGTGTTAGGCCAGGTCCGGTGGGAGACATGGAGGTCCGCAAACCCCAAAATTCTACCGCTGTTTGTGTGAGGTGAGACTATATTACCTTTAGTTTAAGCTATGTGTTGATGTGGTTAATATGTATGCAGTTAATATGCTGCAGTTTTTATTTATTTTAATTTTTTATATCTTTTCACTTCAACATTTTCAGAAGTTCTCTCTACAAAGCACTGGACGGGGAAATGCCAGATCTTTCCACATTGAGAGTGGCAGAAGTATATAGGGACTTTCACCCTTTACTTGCACCTCTGGTGACCACCATGGGCATGTCAGCGGAAGTCCCATTAGTTCAGTCAGCTTTTGGCGCTGTCCAGGCCGGGAGTGTGCTGGCATTTCAGCAAAAACCACCAGAAATGCGGGAAATCATCAACATCCCAGACGCCCCTGCCCAACCTTCCCTTCCCATCCAAGGCTATAGGCTTGAGCCAACCACATGCGCCCATGTGTTATCAGAGGAGGAACATGTATATATAAAATCGCTACAGGTGTCATTCCACATGGCCCACAGGATTGAAGCTGCAACACGGGAGCAGAGCTCATGCCAGGAATGGCATCGACTGAGAAAGATGCGAGTTACATCTACACGCTTTCACGAGGCATGCCATGTTCGCTGTCATACATCAGCTGAAACTCTGGCACACAGAATTCTGAGGGGGACTGTCATGACGAAGGACATGAGGAGAGGAATCGATATGGAGCCAGTTGCCGTGACAGAGTACTGCAGTTTAAAAAATGTCAACTATTCACCCTGCGGGTTCATTATACACCCTGATGCTCCATGGCTGGGGTGCTCCCCCGATGGACTCGTGTTTGATCCTTCTGAAAACCCACCATTCGGCCTGCTGGAAATTAAATGCCCCAACATCAAGAGTTACGTTGACTGTCCCTACCTGAAAATGTCTGGTGACTCTTTGCAGCTTAAGAGGCAGCACAAGTACTATTGGCAAGTACAAGGTCAGATCCTCCTAACAGGTTTGGAGTGGTGTGATTTCGTGGTATGTGCACAGGAGGACATGCTTGTTGAGCGCATACACAAAAATGTAGATGTAATGCGTACCATTAGAGAGCGAGGAGATCTTTTTTTTTTTTACCACTACCTACTGAAGTGTTTACGTGTTTAACTCATTTCAGATGTTGCTTCATTTAATGACTGTGTTAAGTGTGGCCACATAACACTGGTGGTCTATTCAATTACTCTGAAAATATTATACAGTATTATATTTATGGTATTCTATATTTATTGTATTCTTATTTAGATATTTACATATATACATACATATTTATACAATATATACAATATAATACATATACTTATCTATATCTATTATATTACAATACACATGTATATATACATATCTTTATACAGCATTATATTTATTGTATTCATAGTTATTTACACTAAACAATATTTACATATATACACTATATTTATACAATATATATACAATATAACATACCTATCTATTATATTACACATGTATATACATATATATTTCGATTCTTACTGTTTTTTTGTGTTATGTATTATGCAATTATAATAAAATATGTATAAGGAAACCGTCTTAGTTTTGTCTGTTGATCAGAGGTATGAATACAGAACAGTGTGAAATCCATAGTATTTACAAAAGTAGGTGAGTAGTGTAGTATTTACAAAAGTAGGTGAGTAGTGTAGTATTTACAAAAGTAGGTGAGTAGTGTAGTATTTACAAAAGTAGGTGAGTAGTGTAGTATTTACAAAAGTAGGTGAGTAGTGTAGTATTTACAAAAGTAGGTGAGTAGTGTAGTATTTACAAAAGTAGGTGAGTTTTTAGGCTCAATGGCTCCATGCCTTGACAAGTGGTCCACATTGGTAGTTCACAAGCAAACATGCCACTGTGAACAGTTGGTTTATGTTACCAGAAATGGACAAGGGGATGACTGTGTCAAACAACTTATGCTCTTTAACACGACGGATAAGACGTTCAACATGTACCCTGAGCCTAGCCACAGACTGAGTGTGTGTCACTTCATCAGCTGACATTTGTTTTCCATTGGTCAGGAAAACAGGCCGGTGGATTTTACATGGCACTAGGCTATCAATTAAGAAGCCCTTATCCACCATGATGGCCATGTCAGCGGTAAGAAGGTTAATGATCCCTGACTGTTTGAACAGCTCCCGGTCACTAATAGACCCGGCATACAGTGCAGAAACAAATGTTATTGCACCATGAGGTGCCATTCCTATTAGAGCTTTGAAGGTGCAGTGAGACTTGTAATTTGAAAAGACCTCACTTTGTAGTAGCAAAGATGAAGGTGTTTGGCAGCGGATCTCTGTGCAATCCAGGATAACCTGTGTGTCTCGAAATTGATGGAATTCTTCTGGCAGATGGGCTCGTACTTTCTCTTTTGGCATCCAAATGCACACTGATCCCAGGACAAAGTACAGGAAGTTGGCCCAGGTTGTTACGATGCGGCTTACAGTGGTCTGATGTACTTGAAACCGATGACCAAGGTCCCTTTGCTTGAGGCCCAAAGCAAGATGCATCAAGAACAGGAAGAACTCATCTATTGCAGGAAGTGCCCGAGTGTTTCCAGGCTCCTTGAAGACTTTGGAGTTGGTGACACGAATCATCCTGTGAGTTGCCGGTTCAATCAGTTCCCAGAAGGCCATCAGGTGGTTGTATGTTGCAAATCTGTCAAGAAAGAAACGTGCATTGGTTCTCACATGGCATAAAATACTTATACATAGCTTTGTATTAAGTTTAAAGTTTAGGAAATAGGAATGCTGAACTACAATCTTGCAACATTGAGTCATGACAATTATGGAATTTGGTATGTATGATTAAACTAACTCTGATTGCTGTTTAGGGCTGTGAAACGATTAATCGCATCCAAAATAAATGTTTGTGTGTACATAATATATGTGTGTATATTGTGTATTATTTAGTATATATAAAAACACACATGCATGAATATTTTTAAGAAAAATGTGTTATATATATACAGTACATTTAAGCAATTATTTCTTAAATATATACATGCATGTGTATGTACACACAAACTTCTTTTTTTTTTTGGATGTGATTAATCACGATTAATCGTTTCACCAGTTGGTGTTCATACTTATAATTATGTGTCTACGTTGTTATTATTTTGGTCAGTGTAGCCTACTTTTAGACTGCATAGGATACGTGTAGCTAGCGTATACAACTCCAATCATATTTATCAGAAACGTGGACTAGTGTTTTCAGGACAATGGCAACGCTATTACAACTGCTTACCACAGGCAATATCTTACCTTGTATAAAAGCGTATGTCCTCATCAGACCCAGCAAATCTCTTGAGACCAAAGCGGTGTGTGATCTTTGTTTGCTCCAACTGCTTCCGTACATCTTCTATCTCCCTTTTTAACTCCTCGTTTTCATGTAGAACCATGTCCACAGCTGCAGCTTCGGGAACTGAACAATAATCATGTCCAGTCCTCTCCACATCAAAGTCCATATCTTCTTGGTCTACGTCCGAGTCAAGATCAGGGGTCAGCGGTCTCTCTCGACGTTCCCAAACACTCAACCTCGGCGGCTGCTCCTGATAATGGTTCCACTCAAACAGTGTAGGGAAAACACCTTTTTTCAGACGTTTCAGACGAGCCCCTTCCATAAAGTCATCAGGTCTGAAATGAACGCTACACACCTTTGTGTTTTTGTTGACTTGGAAGTCATCTCTCCTGATCTGAACGATCCACTTTTTTCTGAGATCCTCTTCCACTGGAAATGAATGGAAACTCACAGTCGAGTTGTATCTTGCCGACACAACGCACAACGGTACACAACAATGTTCCGATCTAGGTCGCATTAACTTTTGGTATCTGAAAACCTTTTTCTCCATGGTTAAGTGATATAAGATATAAGATGTAAACTAGATATAAGAAGTTTCGCGCCGTACACAAGGTTATTTGGGTTAGCGTCAGATGTAAATACGGAACCGGAAACTGTTAGCCCAGTAGAGCGTGTAGTCGGAAACACGTCACAATCCCCGCTGCATAGAGCCTAACCCACTTTGCCACCGAGTTTCTGAGTGAGTATGGACATTGTGACCTCAAATGAAAGTGACATTTTTGGACAAGATATAGTTAAGCTCATTAGATTTTGTGAACTTTTTGCTAGTGTGCGTCGGAGGCTGCCATACATGCAGTGGCGGAACTAGAATTTTATACATGGGGTGGCCAGGGGGTGGCCACTGCTTCTTTCGGGGGTACACACACACACACACACACACACACACACACACACACACACACACACACACAGTAATCAGAGGTATTTGTGTCCTCTCTTGATACATCTATGTATGACACAAGAACCATTAGTGTATAATCACAATATAAATGCCACAGCCATCAACAGAACACGCATGAATCCAACATTTTAAAAGTTCCAAACCTGTATGAACTTCTTCTGCGGAACACAAAAGAAGATATTTTAAAGCATGCTGGTAACCACACAGTTTTGGTTCCCATCAACATCCATAGTATAGAAAGAAAAATACTATGGAAGTCAAAGAGAACCCAAAACTATTTGGTTACCAACATGCTTTAAAATATCTTCTTTTGGGGTGAACTAACCTTTTAATTTGACAAAATCATCTCAACTTAAATTCCTGAATTGAGTGTGTGATTGACTGCCTGTGTCTGGCAGATGCTCTGAGCGGTTGGTGGTCCTGAAGTCTGACCACACTGACTCTGACTAGCCACAGTATAGGGAGCTGCTCTGGGGTCCAGGGCTGGGCTCTGTTTAAAAAGAACTGATACCTCTCCCTTTCTTTTCATGTTTAATTGATCCTGTGCAAAAATAAGACAGCCTATGGTTACATCTAATCATCCAATTACCAATTTTTGTTATCTTAACTCTTTCCCGCCACCATTAAATATTAAATTAAAAAAAATTAAAAAAATTGTCAGCCACCACCAGCGATGTTTGTCATTTTCACAATTTCATGGCACCCCATGATGTTGTTGTATGAATATCTGAACATGCAATATATCAAAAGAAAAACAGACCCTCTGCTTTTAAACAAAATAATCAGTTTTATTCTAGCTTCGTGCATCCTTTTTTATCAACACTTAAATGTTGGGAAGTTTCATTAAAAAAGCAACATGAGCAAAAAGCTGAGATTTTTATTTATTTATTTATATAAAAGACTACATATCCAGATCAGATTCAGAATGATGATCAAAACACGGATGAGTAGATCGAGTCCATCAACGCCCCCAAAACTTATTGCTAGTTTCTGCTTCTTTGCCTGTGTTTTGATATGGAGGTATCGTTCAGGAGATGTGTAATAGTGCCCCATACCTTAAAACAGTGAAAACACAGAAAGCCATAAACTCGTCAATGGCGGGGAGAGAGTAATTTAAATTACACTCATAACTGTACATTAAAATCAACTACCAGTCTAAGTTACCAATTTGATCATTGCTAGCACTATTCTGAATTGAAGTAACTTAACTGAGCTAATCGATTTCAACCAAATCTTAACTCGCTGAACACATGACAGCTGTAAGCTGTAACCTACTTCCCCACAATAGCTAAACATTTGTATGCTGTAACCGTAATGTACACAAGGCATGGTAAATTATATGCGTGTATTACTAGCACAGGTGTATGCTTACGGATGTTAAATTGCGAACCGATCTCTCTCTAGTCTGATCAACTGGTAGCCTATTGCAGCCTTATTAACTCACCCAGCGTCTCATAAAATGTATTCAGAGCAAACAACCCTGACGTTAAACCTTAAAAACTTACTTCAAATATGATTTTTTTCTTATTCTTCGGTATCTGCAAACATATTCTCTCGTCCTCTGAATACAAAATATTTTGTCCGTTTGAAAACTGCGCGCGGTGCCCGCGAACGTAAAAAAAAAAAAAAAAAAAAAAAAAAAAACTAATACAATTTTGGGGTGGCACCCGGGGTGGCCAATCGGATGTCAGGGTGCAGTGCCCCCCCGGACACCCCTCTGGCTATGAGGCGCCGGACTGGACAAAAGCGAGGCGAACTGCGCGAGCGAGCGACGTGCTCGAGAGAGACCGAGGGGGCGCGCGAGAGACACCGACGCGAGAGAGACCGAGGGTGTCTGCGCGCGAGAGAGACCGAGGGGGCGCGCGAGAGAGACCGAGGGTGTCTGCGCGCGAGAGAGACCGAGGGTGTCCGAGCATTAGTATTGGTACATGCATTGTAATATATAATTACTATATAAAGAGGCATGGAAGTTCGATTAATGGACATTTGGACAACAATATAAACGTCTTGTATTGAACTATTGTTTAATAAATATCAATAATTCGAGCACATAAACTTCCATATGGAGGATTAAATAAGATTGAATTCAATTCACCAACTCTCCAACATCGGGATGTTGTCAGTGCAAGTCATTGAGTATGAAGCGCCGGACTGGACAAAAGCGAGGTGAACTGCGCGAGCGAGCGACGTGCTCGAGAGAGACCGAGGGTGTCTGCGCGCGAGAGAGACCGAGGGTGTCTGCGCGCGAGAGAGACCGAGGGTGTCTGCGCGCGAGAGAGACCGAGGGTGTCTGCGCGCGAGAGAGACCGAGGGTGTCTGCGCGCGAGAGAGACCGAGGGTGTCTGCGCGCGAGAGAGACCGAGGGTGTCTGCGCGCGAGAGAGACCGAGGGTGTCTGCGCGCGAGAGAGACCGAGGGTGTCTGCGCGCGAGAGAGACCGAGGGTGTCTGTGCGCGAGAGAGACCGAGGGTGTCTGCGCGCGAGAGAGACCGAGGCATGGAAGTTCGATTAATGGACAACAATACAAATATTTTTTTTTATTTTTTTTATTATTACCACTGAATTAGCAGGATGTAGCTTACTTCTTTCTATCTTTTGGTCAGTAGGCTATACAAAAACTTCTCGGTTAATTAAAAAGTTGTCTTTAATTAGGTAGGCTACGTGTCAAACCAAAAATCACACTATTGCATATGTAGGCCTAGTAATTATAACGTATTATTCAATAAACCAAACTGCAGTGTTACTCGTCCCTAAATAGAACCACAAAATTGGCACATTACTGATCAATTACACAATTAAAAGAGAGACAAATTCTTTCAAAATATCGATTCAGTGAAAATATTCTCTTTCAAAAGTCCGAGGGGGCGCGCGAGAGAGACCGAGGGTGTCTGCGCGCGAGAGAGACCGAGGGTGTCTGCGCGCGAGAGAGACCGAGGGTGTCCGAGCATTAGTATTGGTACATGGCTTATGCACACATATAGCCTAGTACAATATGATCAGTTAAGTTTTAATTGCATTTTTAATTAACGTTAAACTTTCTATTTAATGAAATACATGGTGTTGTTGATATATCACACTAAAGACAAAAGTGTCATTTTAGTGTTAGAAATAAAATGATTTCAGCCGAAATTACCCGTGTTGTTCTATTTTTATATTGGCCCATTTAACTTGATCAGTACCCGCTGATACTCTAACTCATCATTTTAAAACATTATACTTCTTTATTATAAGTAATTTACCAAAACATGGCCTATTTCAGCTGACTTCACCTACTTTGATGGTATAATTCTGTATTTAAATATAGTTAAAATGGCAATACTAGCAATAGTATTTGTAATAGTCTAGCTACTCCAAATGTCGGAGTATCCAGGATTTTATGTCGTCCTTTCTCCATTTTTAAGTCATGGTCACTGAATCGATATTTTGAAAGAATTTGTCTCTCTTTTAATTGTGTAATTGATCAGTAATGTGCCAATTTTGTGGTTCTTTTTAGGGACGAGTAACACTGCAGTTTGGTTTATTGAATAATACGTTATAATTACTAGGCCTACATATGCAATAGTGTGATTTTTGGTTTGACACGTAGCCTACCTAATTAAAGACAACTTTTTAATTAACCGTGAAGTTTTTGTATAGCCTACTGACCAAAAGATAGAAAGAAGTAAGCTACATCCTGCTAATTCAGTGGTAATAATAAAAAAATAAATACAATTATTTGTATTGTTGTCCATTAATCGAACTTCCATGCCTCGGTCTCTCTCGCGCGCAGACACCCTCGGTCTCTCTCGAGCACGTCGCTCGCTCGCGCAGTTCGCCTCGCTTTTGTCCAGTCCGGCGCCTCATAATTGAGAGCTGTGGAGAGGATAATGGCATCTGTGAGGAACATAGTTATATCTGAAAAGAATGCAGCAAAATATCTAACTGGCCAGACTATGCGATGTAACGGTATAGCTGCAGGAAATGTTAAAGTGTTTTTGTGTTTGTTTTTTTGTCAAAGATGTTATAATCTTTAACAAAATGTTTGACATTATTTGATAAGCATACACACACACAAGACACATATGCACACATATAGCCTACAATAAGTTTTAATTGCATTTTTAATTAACGTTAAACTTTCTATTTAATGAAATACATGGTGTTGTTGCTATATCACAGTAAAGACAAAAGTGTTATTTTACTGTTAGAAATAAAATGATTTCAGCCGAAATTACCCGTGTTGTTCTATTTTTATATTGGCCCATTTTACTTGATCCTGTGAAGGTACCCGCTGATACTCTAACTCATAATTTTAAAACATTATACTTCTTTATTATAAGTAATTTACCAAAACATGGCCCATTTTAGCTGACTTCACCTACTTTGATGGTATAATTCTGTATTTAAATATAGTTAAATTGGCAATACTAGCAATAGTATTTGTAATAGTCTACTCCAAATGTCATGCTAATAAAGCAACTTGAACTTGATACAGTGCGCGAGAGAGGCCGAGTGTCTAAAAGAGCGCACGAAACTGCGCGAGAGAGGCCGAGTGTGTCTAAAAGAGCTCACGCAACAGTGCGCTCTAGTTTACAGTGCACCGTGACTTACGTAACGTACAACAATGTTCAATATGTTCAAGAAACTTGTCATATTCACTTGTATTATTTTGTTGCACTGCAGTAGTTGTCAGTGCAACGATGTACAACGATATTTTACTGAAATAAACGCGTGTGTAATATTGTACGAAGAAAGTATGCTCTCAAGAAACTTTAACAGCATGGAACACTGCCAGAGGTTATTGGAGGAGCATTCTCGTATTTTATCCAGGATGTTGGACCATTTGAGACACTCTCAGGTAATTAATAGTTGTAAATCATCATGATTAATTAAAATTTAGTATAAGTTTAACATATTCTCTTTTCCTACAGGATAATCAAATTTTGCCCATGATATCAGAGTTACATGGCACTCTCTCAGAAATGCTATTACAACTGGAAACAATCCTCCATCCCCAGCCAACACCTGCAATTCAAATATCGATCTCTAGGTCTGGTGGGCGACCAAGGTGATTATGTTCCTCTTTGTATTTTTATTAATAAACATTTTTGATGACAGGCTACCCCAACATACATTAAACATACAAATATTTAATGTATGCTTTATTGATTTATCAGGCATTTCCATTCAGATAGATCAGGAGAATGTGGAAATTAAATGATGTTTTTAGTAAATAGTTTAATTAAAGTTTGATGTTCAGTTATATTTGAGTTTGTTTTGTCGAACAAAGGGGCAAAGGCCAACACAACAAACAAAAAGGTGTCTAACTTTTTAACCATAACTTACACATAAAACAAAAAGAAAATAAATAACAAATGAACTTCCCTATCTCCCTGACTACACATAAACAGAAGAAAAGCAGTTTCAAACAAAAATGGCACCCACTACCCACATCCCTACAAATTTTCATGTATATCCTTACAAAGGTATGATCTGACCAGAGAGCAGTTGACCCAGCTGAGAGAGACAGGAATGTCTTGGACAGCAATTTCTACCTGTTTGGGAGTGAGCTGTCGAACAGTACGAAGACGACGTCTTCAGTATGGCATTGAGACTAATTTTAGTACCATTTCAGACATTGACCTCAATGACCTGATTCGTTCGATTATCAGTCAAACACATAATGCCGGAGTCACACTTGTCCTAGGCAAGTAGGCAGCACATACATATTAATGATATCTCATCATGTGCCATTTTGATGTCATGTGTGTTTATACTGATGATGTTGACATTGTTCAATTGCATTGTAGGAAGTCTCAGAAGTAGAGGACTCTCTATTCAAAGAAGGCGTGTCCGGGAGCGACTGGCAGCAGTTGACCCTGTTGGAACCATGATCCGTACAAGACATGCAATTAGGAGGAGAGTGTATAATGTTAGAGGACCAAATCATCTTTGGTATGCATTTGAATGGCATTGGTATGCATCACTCATATTATGCAGACAAAACAAAAAAAAAATTCTACAAAACTTTTTACAATTTTTTTTATAGGCACATGGATTCAAACCACAAATTAATTGCATGGAGATTTGTGTTCCATGGGTGCATTGATGGTTATAGCCGGACTGTTATTTACCTTGAGTGCTGTACAAACAACAGAGCATCTACAGTAATTACCTTTTTTCAGCAGGGTGTTGCAAGATTTGGTTTGCCTTACAGAGTCAGGGGAGACAGAGGTGGTGAGAACATTGAAGTTGCCAGGTACATGATAGATAATCGCGGTAGTGAAAGAGGGAGTTTTATAGTGGGCCGAAGTGTTCATAATCAGAGAATTGAACGCCTTTGGGGTGATGTAAATAGGGTGGTGTCCGACTTCTATAAGCAACTTTTCCAGTATATGGAACACTCTGAAATCTTGGACTCCACAAGTGAAGTCCACTTATGGGCTTTGCATTTTGTGTACCTTGGGAGGATACAGCGGTCAGCAAGAGAATTTTGCCAGCAGTGGAACCACCATACTTTAAGTTCAGGCCAATCCATGACACCCCTGGCTTTGTGGTACACGGGCATGTTCTTGCAGCCAAATCTGGAGCTTCTCACACATGAAGAAATGGATGACTTTGGTATTGACTATGATGGCCCTGTAGTTCGGGAAGATAATGAGCAAATTATAGTTCCAGAAAGTAACCTAACATTAAATGCTGACAATGTTACCCGTTTACATGCTGCATGCAACCCACTTACTGATGATGGCAACCACGGCATTGATCACTATCTTTTTGTAATCGATTTTATTTCAGTTTGCAATTACAGAATGTCTTCCTAAATATATGGAATCGTACTTAATGTTTTTTAAAAGGGATTTAAAACTGGAATGTATTTTTTACATGAACTCAATTACCTTTCTCCCATAAAATGACCAGTTCGGCATTTTATGTTTACGAAATATGATTAGTTTTAAGAATTTTATCCTGTATTAAGAAGAATGTTTCCTAGTCTAGTGTGTACGTTAAAATGTTAACCTCGTAATAAAAATGTACCTTGTAACAGATTTATAACAATAAAAGTTTGCAATTACAGCATGTTTTCTTGAATATATGGCATGCACAAGTACTTGTATAATTTAAAAAGATTTACAACTGGAACGTAGGTATTTTTAACTGACACTGAACCTATTTCTTACATAAACTAAACAGCTGAGCCTTCTTAAGTGGCGCCAGGGGCGTTGCTAGGGTCTTGATACATTGGGGGCTTAGCCCAGTCCCCACCACACCCCCACCCCCGCACCCCCGCTTTTGGTAACTACTTCTTCTACTCATAGCATAGGCACATAATAATAAGCAATAATAATATAAATGGGGGGTCTGGGGGACCTCCCCCAAGAAACATTGGGCATTAAACACTTAATTTCCTGCATTCAGGTGCATTTTTTTAGCATTTTAAATGATAGGTAAAAAGATAGAATGCTTTATTTGTAGAACTGTAACAGCTATTCACAGAAACACAAATAAATAATACATGAATATTAAATAATATTTAAAAATATAAACATAAAACTATATACTGTGTATATAGATATTTATCTATATCTGTTTATCTATCTATACATATACACACACACGGTGGCGCTCAAAGTTAAAATGATTTCAACAGCTTGATTTCATCTCTCTTCCGTGTGGTTTCGTAACTGTTTTTTTTTTTTTTTTACATGTACGATCGTATTATCAGGTTTATGGTCCGATATGTGGAAATCCCTTCACCGCGACAGCCCTAGAACAAGTCCAATAAAGCGAGCGTAATGTAATAACGTAGAAGCCAAACGCAGTTTATTTTGACAAACAATCATAACCGTGAACACAAACTTGCCATATTGTTTCTTGATTAAACTAAAACTTACCATCAGTAGTTACATGGAAAATACTCGACAGGAGGAGACAACAGGAACGTGAGGGCTATATACAAAAGAAGACTAATCACTCTCAGCCGTTGGCTGGGCTTGGCTCTGGCAAGGAACACGTGAACAATTTAAGAATGAACCAATGAGAACAATACACTTGAACAGGGGAAGCACATGACAAGATCACATGAAGAGCAGGGCAAACATATGAAAGACAGGAAACGTGATGCCAAAAAAATAAAAATAAAAGACATGAAACATAAAACTAACCCCATACCAACGTGACATCTATTCTAGGGTGATGATGTCCACCATAAAATGTAAAAAAAAAAAAAAACTATGAAAACCCAAAGCCTTGGCAATTTTGAATTGCATATATCATGTTCTTTTTAAAGTCATTGTAATTCTGATGCACAGTTGGAAGATGCAGGCTGTTGGCACATGTATTTGCCTTTGGCAATAGTGACAGCATCTCATTCTCTTCCACGGTGTGCAGGAAGTGAACACTGGGGTGAGGTCTCAATCCCAGAGGTGGCAGGGTTTTTAAACCAGTTGTAAAAAAGAAGATGTCGCTGTACTGCAGCTCACTGGGTTCATCTGTAGAATAATCAGTGGATAACATTCCTACATTACATCTTACATTATAGGAATATATTTAAAAAACTTTACATACTGACCTTTAATAAAAACATAATTTAAAGGTGACATATTATGCCCCTTTTCACAAGACGTAATCTAAATCTATGGTCCCCAGAATGTGTCTGAAATTTCAGCTCAAAATACCTCCCAGATCAGATGATTTATTATAGCTTGTCAAATTTGCCCTTAATTTGCCAACTAAAACACAACTAAATCCATGATGAGTGATGAATATACTAATAACTATAGTGCAACTTTTGCATATCTACACTGTAATAAAAATATTTCAATCAAAAATGTATGTTTAAACAACTGCACTACATTTTCTGCAGGTAATACTTCAATTATGCCTATTCTCTAATGCTTTGATAGCAGCACACTAAACTTAATTTACTGTGTAAACTAAATTTAGTAAACTAAACTAAACTTAATTTATCCATATGGCTGTCTGGTAGACTGCATGGTCTTAAAACCTAAACTTCAAGCTTTTATAACCGCTTCAAACATAAATATACTCATCTGGTATATAAATGAATTACAGTGTATTTTATTTTAGTGTGTACATTAAAAACATTACTGTTATTTACAATTATGAGCAGTGAGCACAGATTAATTAAATTACACTAAAAATGTGTCTAGCTGCTTCAGTTTTTATTCATGGTCAGATTCAATCCATACATTTTTTTTCCTCTGAGAATTTTCGAGAGAAGCCAGTGTAACAGGTACAGAAAGTGTACTGTTTAATTTATGTATAGTTTATGAGAAATTACACCAAATTGTATGTTTACATACACCTGCTATAACTGCCGAAGTGAGTACCTTTCCCTTTAATTGATGTGATGTCATGATCCAGTTTAATTTCCTGTTTCGTCTCCTCTTCCCTTTTTGAATTGTTAATGCACTGAAGAGGTGAGTTATTTGGCTCCTGTTAATCTTAATTAATCTTTATTAGGGCCCAAGCCTTGAAAAGGCGAAGGCCCTATTGTTTTCCTTCGGATTATTCTTCTTTATTATTAGGGCCCAAGCCTTGAAAAGGCGAAGGCCCTATTGTTTTCCATGGGATTATTATTATTCTTCTTTATTAGGGCCCAAGCCTTGAAAAGGCGAAGGCCCTATTGTTTTCCTTCGGATTATTATTTATTATTATTATTAGGGCCCAAGCCTTGAAAAGGCGAAGGCCCTATTGTTTTCCTTGGGATTATTCTTTATTATTATTAGGGCCCAAGCCCTGAAAGGGCGCAGAGCCCTATTGTTCTTCTAAGGGTTTTTTGTTTTTCTTCTTCTTCTTCTTCTTCTTCTTTATAATAAAATTTTTTTCAAGGTTTTTGCCACTTTTGGGGGCCTTAACGTGCTCAAAAACTCTTGAAACTTTGCACACTGGTCAGAACCCGCGGCCATTAGAGCCGGACTGTAGCTGGTACCCGGGCGTGGCAGGGGGGCTCGACAGCGCCCCCTGGAACGGGGTCCGAAAACTTGGTCCATAAATCAAACACGCTTGCATGAAATAATATGAAACTCGGTACACTTATAGATCTCATCGGTTCATATATCCTTCATGCTCTGACTTTTTACCCCAGCCCAACAGGAAGTCGGCTATTTGGCGTAGTTTAAAAAACACATGCAATGGAATTTAAAATACTCCTCCTAGACGATTCAAACAATCACCACGAAACTCGGTCAGCATGAAGTCAAGACATTGAGGATGAAAAGTTGCGAGGGGATTTTTGATATCTCGAACGGTTTGGCCGTGGCGAGGAAACAAATTTATGGCGAATATTGGAAACAGGAAGTGTGTTATAACATCCTCATACATTAGCTGATCTTGATGAAACTTCAGCAGTGTGTTCGCTGTAAGAGGCCGATCACATGGATGTGACTATTGTGAGTCAAAGTTATAGCGCCACCAACTGGCAGCAGGAAGTGTGTCACTTTCGAAATGCTTTGAAATCACCCTCTTATTTTTACCCGATTTGCTTCAAACTTCATCTGTATAATGTAAACATACGACAGATGTAGACCTGTGAAAGGATTATTGATATCTTTAATACTGTCGCCATGGCAACGCTTTAAACTTTTATATTCTTTTTGGATGCATTTGAGGCTCTTAACATGCTTCAAATTGCATGAAACTCAACATGCATTTGACATTTATTGTGTAATAGACATGTGCGAAGTTTCAGAAACGGGCGTGGTAAGGGGCTCAGTAGCGCCACCTTTAGTCAAAAATGGGGTATTAGTTTTACCTACAGTAACCAAACTCGGTACGTATATTCTTCTCTTCGATCCGGACAACTTTCTAATTTACAGTCATTAGCTCCGACCAACAGGAAGTCAGATATTTTGGTTTGAATGTGTACTGTTTGGAGCATTTTCCCTCTGCCCCTCTGTGTGTGTGTGTGTGTGTGTGTGTGAGGAGGGGGGCTAGTTTAGTTTAACCATTTCTCTGCTGTGTGCAAAATCTCTGGCACTTTTGAGGGCCTTAACATGCTCGAAAACTCTTGAAATTTTGCATACAGTTCAGAACCCGCGGCCAACAGGGCCAGGCTGAAGCTGGTACCCGGGCGTGGCAGGGGGGCTCGACAGCGCCCCCTGGAATGGGATTCGAACACTTGTCCGTATATCAAACACGCTTGCATGAATTAATATGAAACTCGGTACACATATAGATTTAATCGGGCCGAACAACTTTCCCTGGGTCAAGTTTTACGCCAGCCCAACAGGAAGTCGGCTATTACGGGTTGATTGGAGAACGCTTGCTCTCGCATTTGAAACACTTCTCCTAGAGAATTCATCCGATGACCACGAAACTCGGTCAGCATGAAGTCAAGACATGGAAGATGATAAATTGCCAGGGGATTTTTGATATCTCGAACGGTTTGGCCGTGGCGAGGAAACAAATTTATGATTAAAAAAGGATGCATAAAGTGTGTTATAACTTAGTTATAGTTTTACCTACAGTAACCAAACTCGGTACGTATATTCTTCTCTTCGATCCAGACAACTTTCTAATTTACAGTCATTAGCTCCAACCAACAGGAAGTCAGATATTTGAATGTGTATTTTCTCTCTCTCTGTCTCTCTGCCATTCTGTGTGTGTGTGTGTGTGTCTGTCTGTGTGGGGAGGGGAGGGGAGGGGGGATGTGTGTGTGTGTGTGTGTGTGTGTGTGTGTGTGTGTGTGTGTGTGTGTGATTTTGGTTGGGTGACAGTTGTAGGTTACAGTTTGACAAGAGTTTATAGTTTAACAAAAGCACAATGTTGTGTTTCATTGCGAGTGTACACAAATATAAGGAAACACTTTGCATTTTGAAAGATGGTCTGTATGAACAAAATGACGGAGTATGTTTTTATGTCTCCATTGTTCGATCGAGCCTCACACACACACACACACACACACACACACACACACACACACACAGCATTCCAGCATTGCAATCTTGACATCGCAGCATGTTCATTATAGCCTTAATAAAATATAATAATAAAATAGTCAACCTTACATATAAAAATTACACTGCTCTGTTTAAATAGTCATTTGTACAGTTTGTGCCGTTCATAGTAAGCACCGCTCCACTGTGATGTTTCCAAGCACATTTTTGCGCATTTGAAGAGGATAATTTTTCTATATTGGAACGTGAGTGTACAAAGTGTACAAAGTACAAAGCCTATAAAAAGAATAGTTTAGCATCCAAAAATGTTAATAATATATATATTATTATTATATATATAATAATATATATGTTAAAAATAGGGGGGGGAAAAGAATTTACATAATATATATATATATATATATTTTTTTTTTTTTTATATATATATATATATAATTAAAGCTGCAAGCAGCGATGGAGGGCCCAAGCCGGTGGCACCGCCACCCGGTGCCTTTAGTTCCACTAAAGGCACCAGGGTGGCGGTGCCACCGGCTTGGGCCCGCAATCGCTGCTTGCAGCTTTAATTATATATATATATATATTTATTATTATTTTACTACCTTTTGGGCACTTTTGGGGGCCTTAACGTGCTCAAAAACTCTTGAAACTTTGCACAAATGTCAGAACCCGCGGCCATTAGGGCCGCGCTGAAGCTGGGACCCGGGCGTGGCAGGGGGGCTCGCCAGCGCCCCCTGGAATGGGATTCAAAAACATGTCCATATATCAAACACGCTTGCCTGTAATAATATGAAACTCGGTACACTTATAGATCTCACCGGTTCATATATCCTTCGTGCTCTGACTTTTTACCCCAGCCCAACAGGAAGTCGGCTATTATGGGCTGTATGGAAACGCATGTTCTGGCATTTGAAACACTTCTCCCAGAGAATTCATCCGATGACCACGAAACTCGGTGTGCATGAAGTCAAGACATGGAGGATGCTAAATTGCGAGGGGATTTTTGATATCTCGAACGGTTTGGCCGTGGCGAGGAAACAAATTTATGGCGAATATTGGAAACATGAAGTGTGTTATAACATCCTCATACATTAACTGATCTTGATGAAACTTCAGCAGTGTGTTCGCTGTAAGAGGCCCATCACATGGATGTGACTATTGTGAGTCAAAGTTATAGCGCCACCAACTGGCAGCAGGAAGTGTGTCACTTTCAAAATGCTTTGAAATCACCCTCTTATTTTTACCCGATTTGCTTCAAACTTCATCTGTATAATGTAAACACACGGCAGATGTAGACCTGTGAAAGGATTATTGATATCTTAAATACTGTTGCCATGGCAACGCATCAAACTTTAATATTCTTTTTTAAAGTTTTTGAGACTCTTAGCATACTTGAAATTGCATGAAACTCGACAGACACTTTACATTTATTGCCTTGTACACTTGTGAAAAGTTTCAGAAACGGGCGTGGTAAGGGGCTCAGTAGCGCCACCTTTAGTCAAAAATGGGGTATTAGTTTTACCTACAGTAACAAAAATCGGTATCTATATTTATCTCCACGAGCCGGACAACTTTCTAATTTACAGTCATTAGCTCCGACCAACAGGAAGTCAGATATTTTGGTTTGAATGTGATTTGATGGGAATTTTGCCAGTCTCTCTCAGTGTCTGTGTGTGTGAGAGAGGAGGGGGGCTTTATTTTAACCCTTTCTCTGCTGTGTGGGATTTCTCGGGCACTTTTGGGGCCCTTAACGTGCTCGAAAACTCTTGAAACTTTGCACACAGGTCAGAACCTGCGGCCATCAGGGCCGGCCTGAAGCTGGTACCCAGGCGTGGCAGGGGAGCTCAACAGCGCCCCCTTGAACGTGGTCCGAAAACTTGGTCCATATATCAAACACGTTTGCATGTAATAATATGAAACTCGGTACACATTTAGATATCATCGGGCCGAACAACTTTCGTGCTCTAAGTTTTACGCCAGTCCAACAGGAAGTCGGCTATTATGGGTTGTTTAAAAACGAATCCCCCTGGAATTTTATATACTCCTCCAAGAAATATGATCCTATCGCCACCAAACTCGGTAAGCATGAAGTCAAGACATTGAGGACGCTAAATTGCGGACGGATTTTTGATATCTCGAACGGTTTGGCCGTGGCGAGGAAAGAAAGTTATGGCGAGAAAAGAAAAACACAATGTGTTATAACGTCTTCATACATTTATTGATCTTGATGAAACTTCAGCAGTGTGTTTGTTGTAAGAGGGCGATCACATGGATGTGACTATTGTGAGTCAAAGTTATAGCGCCACCAACTGGCAGCAGGAAGTGTTACTTTCAAGATACTTTTGACTAAAGTGGGGGGGTTATTTTTACCTACAGTCACAAAACTCGGTCTGTATATTGTGCTTATCGATCCGGACAACTTTCTCATTTACAGTCATTAGCTCCGACCAACAGGAAGTCAGATATTTTGGTTTGAATGTGATTTTGTCTCTCTCTGACAGAGTTCCCCCTGCCATTCTCTCTGTGTGTGTGTATGTGTGTGTGTGTGGGGGGTGGGGGTGGGGGGGGGGTGGAGGAGGAGGGAGGGAGCGAGGGCACACACACAGACAGCCCCCCCTTTTCTGTGTGTGTTTGGAGGGGAGCAGAAAGACTCACACTGATACAAGCTCTAAAGCAGACTTCTTCTCGACAGTCAAAGCGGGGTTACGTTATTGCCCGTCGTGCACAGGAACCCCGAAAGGCAACGGGGGTGGCGGCTTTTTATATATATATATATATATATATATATATATATATATATATATATATATATATATATATATATATATATATATATAAATATAGCTGCAAGCAGCGATGGAGGGCCCAAGCCGGTGGCAGCGCCAGCCCGGTGCCTTTAGTGTAACTAAAGGCACCAGGGTGGCGGTGCCACCGGCTTGGGCCCGTAATCGCTGCTTGCAGCTATATTTATATATATATATATATATATATATTTATTATTATTCTTCTTCTTCTTTATTATTATTATTTTACTACCTTTTGGGCACTTTTGGGGGCCTTAACGTGCTCAAAAACTCTTGAAACTTTGCACAAATGTCAGAACCTGCGGCCATTAGGGCCGCGCTGAAGCTGGGACCCGGGCGTGGCAGGGGGGCTCGGCAGCGCCCCCTGGAATGGGATTCAAAAACATGTCCATATATCAAACACGCTTGCATGTAATAATATGAAACTCGGTACACATGTAGATCTCATCGGGCCGAACAACTTTCGTGCTCTAAGTTTTACGCCAGTCCAACAGGAAGTCGGCTATTATGGGCTGTATGGAAACGCATGTTCTGGCATTTGAAACACTTCTCCCAGAGAATTCATCCGATGACCACGAAACTCGGTGTGCATGAAGTCAAGACATGGAGGATGCTAAATTGCGGACGGATTTTTGATATCTCGAACGGTTTGGCCGTGGCGAGGAAACGAATTTATGATTAAAAAAGGATGCATAAAGTGTGTTATAACTTAGTTATAGTTTTACCTACAGTTACAAAACTCAGCGTGTATATTGATATTATCAAGCCGAACAACTTTCTAATTTACAGTCATTAGCTCCGACCAACAGAAAGTCAGATATTGTGGTTTGAATGTGAATTGTGTCTCTCTCTGTCTCTGCTATTCTGTGTGTGTGTGTCTGTCTGTGTGGGGTGGGGAGGGGAGGGGGGATCTGTGTATGTGTGTGTGTGAGGAGGGGGGCTAGTTTAGTTTAACCCTTTCTCTGCTGTGTGCAAAATCTCGGGCACTTTTGGGGCCTTTAACGTGCTCGAAAACTCTTGCACACAGGTTAGAACCCGCGGCCGGGCTGAAGCTGGTACCCGGGCGTGGCAGGGGGGCTCGACAGCGCCCCCTGGAATGGGATTCAAACACTTGTCCGTATATCAAACACGCTTGCATGTAATAATATGAAACTCGGTACACATTTAGATCTCATCGGGATTTTTACGCCAGTCCAACAGGAAGTCGGCTATTGTGGGTGGTATGAAAATGCATGCCCCTGGAATTTGAAACACATTTTCTAGAAAATTCATCCAATCGCAACCAAACTCGGTCAGCATGACGTCAAGACATTGAGGATACTAAATTGCTGACGGATTTTTGATATCTCGAACAGTTTGGCTGTGGCGAGAAAATGAAATTATGGCGAGAAAAAAGAAACACGATGTGTTATAACATCTTCATACATTAATTGATCTTGATGAAACTTCAGTAGCGTGTTTGTTGTAAGAGAGCGATCACATGGATGTAACTAATGTGAGTCAAAGTTATAGCGCCACCAACTGGCAGCAGGAAGTGTGTTACTTTTGACAAAAGTGGGGGGGTTAGTTTTACCTACAGTCACAAAACTTGGTATGTATATTGTGCACATCGAGCCGGACAACTTTCTGATTTACAGTCATTAGCTCCGACCAACAGGAAGTCAGATATTTTGGTTTGAATGTGAGTTTTGGTATATTTTAGACTCCGAGTTTTTAGCGGTGGTTTATTTTATTCACACCAAACTTGTTCAACATGATGAAAATGCATTAAAGTGAACGGATATTAAATATCTCAAACGGTTTTGCTATGGCGAGGGATTAAAGTAATGTCCAAAAAAGGAAACACTAAAAGCCTCATATCTTCTAAAAAATGTATTATACACCATTTATTTCTATATAAAAGTATACAAATATCAGAACTAAACCCATTTTGTTATTATATAAATAGTGACTGTTAGAATATTTTCCTACCGGTTAATCGATGTGCAATTAAAGCGGGGGCTTTTAAATCGCTAACTTAAAAGCCAAAGTAAGTACTGGACGTCCAGTATGAATGAACTAAAACACATTCACTCTGTTCTGCTCGTTCCTCGCCGTGAACGCGTTATTGCCCGTGCAGCCGTGAGCATTTACTTTAATTTTAAACATAGCGCCATTTCGGGGGTGGGATTGCTTGAATTGCGTGTTCAATAGCCTATTATTCTTCATCTTTTCAGTCAGCTTTTCACCCATGATTAATGAAATTGGACTCCTTGTGCTGATGTTTGCTGCGACTCATTCAGCTCACGATTTATTAAGCGGACACGTTCAGGTTTTAATAGGCTAGTGCCCACTATATTTGAATATCTGTATATTGTAATATCTATACCTAGTCACACCCTACTCTTATTAAATGTATGCTTCATAGTTCATTTTTAATTTCTAAATTTGATCAATAAATTAAATTATTTAGAATTATAAGAAACTATAGGACTGTTAGCCTAACCTGTGGCTGATCAAATTAAATATTTTACACTGAAAAATAACAATGCATTAAATAATGTTTTAAGATTGTTTGAAATATAAGTTAATTAATGATCGTTGCAAAGAATGAAAGGCTACTTTTAAACATAACACTAAACCTCCTATAGGTGCCGCCAGGCGACCGTCTTAATGAGCGAGTCATTGATTCATTCGTTCAAACGAGTCGTTCGAACGACACAGATCTTTATGGATTGATCATTGAATCTTTGAGTCAAGCGATTCTTTCAAAATGCGGAATCATTCACTAATGAAAAAACACGACCGTCTTAATGAGCGAGTCATTGATTCATTCGTTCAAACGAGTCGTTCGAACGACTGAATCATTCATGAATGACACAGATCTTTATGGATTGATCATTGAATCTTTGAGTCAAGCGATTCTTTCAAAATGCAGAATCATTCACTAATGAAAAAACACTGTGAGATGCGCGATGGTTCTGCTGTGATCTTTGTTTAACTATTTTCGCTGCTGAAACAGAACAAAAACAGTCAACATTGGTGTGTGTGTGTGTGTGTGTGTGTGTGTGTGTGTGTGTGTGGTGTGTGTGTGTGTGTGTGTGTGTGTGTGTGTGATTTTGGTTGGGTCACATTTACACAAATATAAGGAAACACTTAGCAGTTTGAATGATGTCCTGTATGAACAAAATGACGGAGTATGTTTTTATGTCTCCATTTTTCGATCGATCCTCGTACACACACACACACACACACACACACACACACACACACACACACACACACACACACACACACACACACACACACACACACACACACACACACACACACACCGCAGCCACACACACAAACAGCCCCTCCTGTGTTTGTCTGTGTGGGGAGGGGGGCAGAAAGACTATTAAAAATAGGTATATTGTGCCATCTAGTGTTTTATACTATGTATAAATGTGTTTTTTCTTTTAAACAAGTGTTTTAAAGTACACTAATTTCAATTAATTCAATGCTGCATTTTTATGTATATTTAAACATTATCAAAGACTACTTTCTGTCAAAGTTAGGATGTTATTTTTTTAGTTTCAAAAGTTCTCTGTCTCTCTCTGTCGGTCATTCCCCTCCCCTATTCCTATTTTTCATTGCACGCTTTTAAATGTAAAAAAATCTTTCTGTTTTGATATATTTATACTTTTTTAAAAATCTAGCAAAAAATGCGCCTTTTTGCACAACCCATTTTTTATTTTTTTATTTTTTCACTGTTCTAATCAGGTCAGGCAAGTCAAATTATCTGTCTTGTCCCTTAAAAAATGTAATATATATATACCACACTTCATATGAATTTTTGGTCTTGTGTACTTACAATGGCTGCTGATTTCATGTGTCTGTTAAGTCCATGAAACTGTAGGGTGTCTAATTTTTCATTTTAGGTTTCAGAACGGTGCTCACGCCCTCGATGCGCACTTTTGCAGAACCCACACTGATGCAAGCTCTAAAGCGGAGATACGTTATTGCCCGTTGTGCACAAGAACCCTAAAGGCACCGGGGTGGCGGTTTTTATATATATATATATATATATATATATATATATATATATATATATATATATATAGCTGCAAGCAGCGATGGAGGGCCCAAGCCGGTGGCACCGCCACCCTGGTGCCTTTAGTGCAACTAAAGGCACCGGGGTGGCGGTGCCACCGGCTTGGGCCCGTAATCGCTGCTTGCAGCTATATTTATTTATATATATATATATATATATATATATATATATATATATATTTATTATTATATTACTACCTTTTGGGCACTTTTGGGGGCCTTAACGTGCTCAAAAACTCTTGAAACTTTGCACAAATGTCAGAACCCGCGGCCATTAGAGCCGGACTGAAGCTGGGACCCGGGCGTGGCAGGGGGGCTCGCCAGCGCCCCCTGGAATGGGATTCAAAAACATGTCCATATCTCAAACACGCTTGCATGTAATAATATGAAACTCGGTACACGTATAGATCTCATCGGGCCGAACAACTTTCGTGCTCTAAGTTTTACGCCAGTCCAACAGGAAGTCGGTTATTATGGGCTGTATGGAAACGCATGTTCTGGCATTTGAAACACTTGTCCTAGAGAATTCATCGGATGACCACGAAACTCGGTGTGCATGAAGTCAAGACATGGAGGATGATAAATTGCGAGGGGATTTTTGATATCTCGAACGGTTTGGCCGTGGCGAGGAAACGAATTTATGGCGAATATTGGAAACAGGAAGTGTGTTATAACATCCTCATACATTAATTGATCTTGATGAAACTTCAGCAGTGTGTTCGCTGTAAGAGGCCGATCACATGGATGTGACTATTGTGAGTCAAAGTTATAGCGCCACCAACTGGCAGCAGGAAGTGTGTCACTTTCAAAATGCTTTGAAATCACCCTCTTATTTTTACCCGATTTGCTTCAAACTTCATCTGTATAATGTAAACACACGGCAGATGTAGACCTGTGAAAGGATTATTGATATCTTAAATACTGTTGCCATGGCAACGCATCAAACTTTAATATTCTTTTTTAAAGTTTTTGAGACTCTTAGCATACTTGAAATTGCATGAAACTCGACAGACACTTTACATTTATTGCCTAGTACACTTGTGCAAAGTTTCAGAAACGGGCGTGGTAAGGGGCTCAGTAGCGCCACCTTTAGTCAAAAATGGGGGTATTAGTTTTACCTACAGTAACAAAAAATCGGTATCTATATTTATCTCCACGAGCCGGACAACTTTCTAATTTACAGTCATTAGCTCCGACCAACAGGAAGTCAGATATTTTGATTTGAATGTGATTTTTGATATATTTTAGACTACGAGTTTTTAGCGGTGGTTGATTTTATTCACACCAAACTTTTTCAACATGATGAAAATACATTAAAGATGCTAAATTATGAACGGATATTAAATATCTCAAACGGTTTTGCTATGGCGAAGGATTAAAGTAATGTCCACAAAGGAAACACTAAAAGCCTCATATCTTCTAAAAATGTAATTATACACCATTTATTTCTATATAAAAGTATACAAATATCAGAACTAAACCCATTTTGTTCTTTTTTTCAATTTAAGAATTATGTATAAGTTAAAAACAGCCAGAATGCGCTATTTAGTAAAAAAATAAGTCATACATAGGGCAATACTGCCCTCTTGTGTTCGAAATCAGGTAGGCCCATTTTATATTGTATTTATATATAAATATATTAGTGACTGTGAGAATATTTTCCTACCGGTTAATCGATGTGTGATTAAAGCGGGGGCTTTTAAATCGCTAACTTAAAAGCCAAAGTAGTACTGGACGTCCAGTATGAATGAACTAAAACACATTCACTCTGTTCTGCTCATTCCTCGCCGTGAACGCGTTATTGCCCGTGCAGCCGTGAGCATTTAGTTTCATTTTAAACATAGTGCCATTTCGGGGATGGGATTGCTTGAATTGCGTGTTCAATTCCGTCATCATCTTTTCAGTCAGCTGTCCACCCATGATTAATGAAATTGGACTCCTTGTGCTGATCTTTGCTGCGACTCTCATTCAGCTCACGATTTATTAAGCGGACACGTTCAGGTTTTAATTGTAGGTTAGTGCCCGTTCTCTAACTGAACTAAATTATTTTAACACGCACACACACACACACACACACACACACACACACACCACCAAATCGACGGTGGAGCGCGATGATATATTTAATATATCTGTATATTTGAATTGAATATCTGTATATTTTTCCCACCGGTTAACCAACGTGTGACACCAGCGAGGGCTTTTAAATCGCTAATATAAAAGTGAAAGTAAGTATGATTATGGTGGCGCTCGCAGTGCGCTCGAATGAATTCCTATGAAAGTAGAAATTAACTAAAAAACGTTCGCTCTGTTCTGCTCACTCCTCGCGTTGGACGCGCACGCGCACCGTTATGAATGTCTGTGCAGCCGTGAGCTTTTTTAGTTTAATTTTAAAATTAGCGCCATTTCGGGGGCGGGTAGGGTATAGCTTGAATTTATTTTACAAAAACACGTGCTATATTTCAGATCAATATATTTGTTTTTCAGATGAATATATTTGTTTTCCTTAAAATTATTCTCATCTGAATTACAAATAATTTATTTCTGTATAAAATAATACTATGACTAAAAACGCATTTGATGTTTCTTTTTTAATCAATAACTTTAAAATAAACAGATTAGTGCTCTGTTTGAGGACTAGAAATTAAAACCTTTGCAATATGATGAATGTCCAAAAGATGGAACCGACAGACTGTTTTAAACGAGGTTGGATAAATATTTCTTGCTTTTAAACATTGTACGTGTGCGGGTGTGTGTGTGTGTGTGTGTGTGTGTGTGTGTGTGTGTGTGTGTGTGTGTGTGTGTGTGTGTGTGTGTGTGTGTGCGTGTGCGTGCAATCAGTCCCAGGTAAGAGGCATGAATGATGGGAATTGGACTTCTGGAAGTGAGGTTAATATTCCGGAGACGGTTCCCTCAGGTTGTTAAAAGGAGGCGGCGTGGGAGTCCCAATAGTAACCAACTGCAGAACCCCAGAACCATACGTCGTAGCAGTGTGATCACGACAGCGCCAGCCTAAAAGTCTGATGCCAGAAGTGGGCGTGGCCAGGCATTGCGCTACTTCTCTGTTTCAAAGTTTAAAACAATGCTGATATAATTTTTTGGGAACGATTTCATTACAAATGTTTATTTAATATATATATATATAAAATATAATAACTATGTTTTGTCCTATTAACAAATGTTAATAGTTTTTTAAAAGTTAAAATGATACTTTATGCATTTGTTTAGTGTCAAATGATTAACAATATAAATTGAACACAGTTTAAAACAAACAAAATAATAAAACGAAAACAAAGCTTGAACATTTGATTTAATTGAAAAGCATTTTTTAAATAAAAGTCATTAAATTAAATTAATTAAATTAAAATTAAATTAAAAAAGTCATTAGTCATTAAATAAAAATACAAAATTGAAATAAATAAATTATATTTTATTGTTATTTTTTAAATTATTGTTCTGTTCTGAATATCAATACATTTAAAGGATTTGTTGTGGAATATTTTGAGTATCATAAAATCAGAACAATTCTCGTTTTAGTGATTATTTTTTATTTTTTTTCACTGTTCTAATCAGGTCAGGCAAGTCAAATTCTCTCTGTCTTGTCCCTTAAAAAAGGTAATATATATATATATATATATATATACCACACTTCATATGAATTTTTGGTCTTATATACTTACAATGGCTGCTGATTTCATGTGTCCGTTAAGTCCATGAGACTGTAGGGTGTCTAATTTTTCATTTTAGGTTTCAGAAGGGTGCTCACGCATACTTTGTGGTTGATATGTGCCCTCGATGCGCACTTTTGCAGAACCCACACTGATGCAAGCTCTAAAGCAGACTTCTTCTCGACAGTCAAAGCGGAGATACGTTATTGCCCGTCGTGCACAGGAACCCTAAAGGCACCGGGGTGGCGGTTTATATATATATATATATATAATATATATATATAAATAAATATAGCTGCAAGCAGCGATGGAGGGCCCAAGCCGGTGGCATCGCCACCCTGGTGCCTTTAGTCCAACTAAAGGCACCGGGGGTGGCGGTGCCACCGGCTTGGGCCCGTAATCGCTGCTTGCAGCTATATTTATTATTATTATTAGGGCCCAAGCCTTGAAAAGGCGAAGGCCCTATTGTTTTCCTTAGAATTATTCTTTATTAGGGCCCCAAGCCTTGAAAAGGCGAAGGCCCTATTGTTTTCCTTGGGATTATTCTTTATTATTATTATTATTATTTTACTACCTTTTGGGCACTTTTGGGGCCCTTAACGTGCTCAAAAACTCTTGAAACTTTGCACAAATGTCAGAACCCGCGGCCATTAGGGCCGCGCTGAAGCTGGGACCCGGGCGTGGCAGGGGGGCTCGCCAGCGCCCCCCTGGAATGGGATTCAAAAACATGTCCATATATCAAACACGCTTGCCTGTAATAATATGAAACTCGGTACACTTATAGATCTCACCGGTTCATATATCCTTCGTGCTCTGACTTTTTACCCCAGCCCAACAGGAAGTCGGCTATTATGGGCTGTATGGAAACGCATGTTCTGGCATTTGAAACACTTCTCCCAGAGAATTCATCCGATGACCACGAAACTCGGTGTGCATGAAGTCAAGACATGGAGGATGCTAAATTGCGAGGGGATTTTTGATATCTTGAACGGTTTGGCCGTGGCGAGGAAACAAATTTATGGCGAATATTGGAAACAGGAAGTGTGTTATAACATCCTCATACATTAACTGATCTTGATGAAACTTCAGCAGTGTGTTCGCTGTAAGAGGCCGATCACATGGATGTGACTATTGTGAGTCAAAGTTATAGCGCCACCAACTGGCAGCAGGAAGTGTGTCACTTTCAAAATGCTTTGAAATCACCCTCTTATTTTTACCCGATTTGCTTCAAACTTCATCTGTATAATGTAAACACACGGCAGATGTAGACCTGTGAAAGGATTATTGATATCTTAAATACTGTTGCCATGGAAACGCATCAAACTTTAATATTCTTTTTTAAAGTTTTTGAGACTCTTAGCATACTTGAAATTGCATGAAACTCGACAGACACTTTACATTTATTGCCTAGTACACTTGTGCAAAGTTTCAGAAACGGGCCGTCGTAAGGGGCTCAGTAGCGCCACCTTTAGTCAAAAATGGGGTATTAGTTTTACCTACAGTAACAAAAATCGGTATCTATATTTATCTCCACGAGCCGGACAACTTTCTAATTTACAGTCATTAGCTCCGACCAACAGGAAGTCAGATATTTTGGTTTGAATGTTATTTGATGGGAATTTTGCCAGTCTCTCTCAGTGTCTGTGTGTGTGAGAGAGGAGGGGGGCTTTATTTTAACCCTTTCTCTGCTGTGTGGGACTTCTCGGGCACTTTTGGGGCCCTTAACGTGCTCGAAAACTCTTGAAACTTTGCACACAGGTCAGAACCTGCGGCTATCAGGGCCGGCCTGAAGCTGGTACCCCGGGCGTGGCAGGGGGGCTCAACAGCGCCCCCTTGAACGTGGTCCGAAAACTTGGTCCATATATCAAACACGTTTGCATGAATTAGTATGAAACTCGGTACACATATAGATCTCATCGGGCTGAACAACTTTCGTGCTCTAAGTTTTACGCCAGCCCAACAGGAAGTCGGCTATTATGGGTGGTATGAAAACGCACGCCCCCTGGAATTTTATATACTCCTCCAAGAAATTTAATTTGATCTTCACCAAACTCGGTCAGCATGAAGTCAAGACATTGAGGATTCTAAATTGCGGATGGCTTTTTGATATCTCGAACAGTTTGGCCGTGGCGAGGGAAACGAAATTATGGCGAGAAAAGAGAAACACGATGTGTTATAACGTCTTCATACATTAATTGATCTTGATGAAACTTCAGCATTGTGCTCGCTGTAAGAGGCCCATCACATGGATGTAACTAATGTGAGTCAAAGTTATAGCGCCACCACTGGCAGCAAGAAGTGTGTTACTTTCAAGATGCTTTTGACAAAAGTGGGGGGGTTAGTTTTACCTACAGTAGCAAAACTTGGTATGTATATTGTGCACATCGAGCCGGACAACTTTCTAATTTACAGTCATTAGCTCCGACCAACAGGAAGTCAGATATTTTGGTTTGAATGTGGTTTTGTCTCTCTCATTCCCCCTGCCATTCTCTGTGTGTGAGAGAGTGTGTGTGTGTGTGTGTGTGTGTGTGTGGAGAGGGGGAGGGCACACACACAGACAGCCCCCCCCCCCCCCCCATTGTGTGTGTCTGTGTGGGGAGGGGAGGGAGGGCACACACACAGACAGCCCCCCCTGTCTGTGTGTGTGGGGAGGGGGGCAGAAAGACTCTATTAAAAATAGGTATATTGTGCCATCTAGTGTTTTAAACTATGTATATGTGTTTTTTTCTTTTAAACAAGTGCTTTAAAGTACAGTAATTTCAATGAATATATATACCACACTTCATAGGAATTTTCGGTGTTGTGTACTTACAATGGCTGCTGATTTCATGTGTCCGTTAAGTCCATGAGACTGTAGGGTGTCTAATTTTTCATTTTAGGTTTCAGAAGGGTGTTCACGCATACTAAAGCAGACTTCTTCTCGACAGTCAAAGCGGAGTTACGTTATTGCCCGTTGTGCACAGGAACCCTAAAGGCACCGGGGGTGGCGGGTTTTTTATATATATATATATATATATATTATATATATATATATATATATATATATATATATATATATATATATAAATAAATATAGCTGCAAGCAGCGATGGAGGGCCCAAGCCGGTGGCACCCGCCACCTCAGTGCCTTTAGTGCAACTAAAGGCACCGGGGTGGCGGTGCCACCGGCTTGGGCCCGTAATCGCTGCTTGCAGCTATATTTATTTATATATATATATTTCTTCTTCTTCTTCTTCTTTATTATTATTATATTACTACCTTTTGGGCACTTTTGGGGGGCCTTAACGTGCTCAAAAACTCTTGAAACTTTGCACAAATGTCAGAACCCGCGGCCATTAGGGCCCGACTGAAGCTGGGACCCGGGCGTGGCAGGGGGGCTCGCCAGCGCCCCCTGGAATGGGATTCAAAAACATGT